>OVBA01004437.1:0-23521 GCA_900406435.1 Lepidium aucheri | reverse complement strand
TCTAATATAATATATTATTTAATATAATAAGATTAGTAATGAAATTACTTTTTGTTATAATTAATTTTATAACAATTAATATTCCCGATTTCCTTTTAAATTAAGATTTCTTTTTAGTTTATGAATTCTTTTTAGATTTGGAAAATATAAATATTGAAAAAATCTATTTAAGTTTTTTTATCTAGTTTACAAAAATCCAAAAGAATTTCGGATCATTCGATCTGAGACGTGGAAGAATCCTATTAATTACTAACTTTGAGAAACCCTTATTTATATAATAAAATAATAGTAGGTGAATTTTCAAAAATACTCATATTGGCATGTACCCTTTTCAAAACCTACCATTTCTTTTGAAAATTAGGAGAGAGAAATGATCATGAAGGGGTATGTTTTGAAAAAAAGCATTTCGAAATGGGCATTTTTAGTAATTCTTCATAATATAATAATAAGATAATAATATTTCAAGCTAATAATAGTAAAATAAAATAATAACACATTAAATTTAAATTTATCACCTTCTTTGTTTGTTTTCCTTGAATGCTCTCGATGTAAACGAAAACCAATAAATTAAATTGGAGAAACCTTGAAAAGTTTAAAAATATTGAAAATTCGTCTATGTGTTTATGTATACATAACAATTAATATTCACAATTCTCTTTTAGATTACGATTATGTATACAAAATTTCTTTTAATTTAGGATTATGTATACAAATAAACGTTTGGGAGTATTTAGATAATTATCTTCTGTTAGGATTATGATCAGAGATATATATCTTATCAGATCAAGATTTATTATAAATATATATTATTCAAAATATTATATATAAAAATATATTTATAATTTTCGTTTTTAATAAATAATTTTTATGNTTTCTGTTAAAAATAATTTTATTATATGAGAGATAAGATTACTAATGAAAATTACTTTTTGTTAGAAATAATTTTTTAAGAATTATTAGATTAGGATTTTTTATAGATGAATATGATTCAAAATATAATATATATATATATATGTTTTCGTTTTTTAAAATAAGTTTTTAATATAATATTTTTTATATATAATAGGATTAGTAATGAAAATTACTTTTTGTTAAATAAATTTTTTTACAGNATTTTTTTAACAATTAATATTCCCCATTTTCTTTTATATTAAATTTCTTTTTAGGTTAGGAATTCTTTTTAGATTTGGATAAACTAAATATTGAAGAAATATATTTAAATAATTTTATCTAGTTTCAAAAAAATAAATAAATCCAGGATAATTTTGGATCATTGGATCTGACACATGGAAGAATCCTGTTAATTACTAACTTTGAGAAATCCTTCTTTATATAATAAGATTAGTAATGAAAATTACTTTTTGTTAAAATTAACATTTTAGCAATTAATATTTCCGAATTTCTTTTAGATTAAGATTTCTTTTATGTTAGGAATTTTTTTTTGATTAGGATTATCTAAATATTGAAAAAATCTATTTAAATATATATTTTATCTAGTTTTTTAAAAATAAATAAATCTAGGAAAATTTTGGATCATTTGATTTGACACGTGGAAGGATCCTAACTTTGAGAAACACTTCTTTATATAATAAGATTTTCTTTTAGATTAAGATTTCTTTTATGTAAGGAATTCTTTTTTGATTAGGATTATCTAAATATTGAAGAAATCTATTTAAATATATATTTTATCTAGTTTTTAAAAAATAAATAAATACAGGAAAATTTTGGATCATTGGATCTGACATGTGGAAAGATCCGGTTAATTATTAACTTTGAGAAACCCTTCTTTATATAATAAGATATTGAAGAAATCTATTTAAATATATATTTTATCTAGTTTTTAAAAAATAAATAAATACAGGAAAATTTTGGATCATTGGATCTGACATGTGGAAAGATCCGGTTAATTATTAACTTTGAGAAACCCTTCTTTATATAATAAGATATTGAAGAAATCTATTTAAATATATATTTTATCTAGTTTTTAAAAAATAAATAAATACATGAAATTTTTGGATCATTGGATCTGACATGTGGAAGGATCCTGTTAATTATTAACTTTGAGAAACCCTTCTTTATATAATAAGATTGTAACAATTAATATTAATTAATTAATTAAACTTCATTATTTAGCTAATCGCCACTATAAAATCATTACCAACAACTGACCAAGCTGATTTGAAAAATTCTGCAGTATACTCATCAGGACCAGGCGCCTTATTGAGAGGCATGGAGAAAAGAGCATTCCGAATCTCAAGAGAAGAAATAGAAGCAACCAATAATCTCGAAGAAGATTCAGAGCAGCAGAAATCAATGTAACTATCCAAGGAGGATAAGGAAGAATGAGAAGCAGCAGAGGATTGCATAAAGGAAGAGTAGTAATCAATTGCAGCTTTCTTTATATTCGAAATGTCAGTGAGAATAGAACCAGAGTCAGTCGTAAGACTCTTTATACAATTTCGGGCAGTGCGATACTGAGTAACTCTGTGAAAAAGGAAGTATTCTGATCTCCAGCCTCTAACCATTTGATTCTAGACTTTTTCTTAAAAAATTGTTCTTCAATATGAGAAAGGTGATGCCATTGAGCAAGAGCATCAGAAGCTAGCTGAGAGTTGACAGAAGAAGGAAGTTGAAGCGCAATATCTTGAGCTCGACAAAGATCATCAAAGGCAGACTTAGTACGATTGGAAATATCACCATACTGAGATTTGTTTAAGCCCCGAAGAACAGGCTTAAGAGACTTAAGCTTCTTGTGGAGAAGATGAAGAGCAGCACGAGAATGATACAAAGTTTGGGTTTGGTGCCAAACCTGAGCTATACAAGGCAGAAACTGCGGGAGAGAGCCAAGATAATTGAAGAACTGAAAGTGCTTCCTGCGATATGAAGAAGGAGCAGAAAAGTGAACTAAACAGCGAGCATGATCCGAGATCCCACCAGAGGAGAAAACAACATGAGATAATGGGAAAGAGTTACACCAATTTGAATTGACCAAAGCTCGATCCAATTTCTTACCCACATGACCTTCAACTCTCTTGTTCCACCAAGTGAAAGTGGAACCTTGAAAAGCTAAATCAGAAAGATCCAATCTGGAAACAAAATTCTGAAAGCTGATCATACCCGATTGATTGAAAGAATAATACATATAACCAGAATGCTCAGAGGAAGCAAGAATCTCATTATAGTCCCCTAAAAAAATCCAAGGGAGATTGAGATAAGAGTAAGAAGAATAAAGAGCAGAGAGATCATCCCATAAGACATGACGATCAACTTCAAAGTTTGAAGCATAAATCACAACCACAACAAAAGTAGCACCTGAATTGAGAATCTTGACCTCACAAGCGATATGTTGGGCACTTTTGGCCAAGAGATTAACAGCAACATCTGCAAAAGCACAAAACCATATTCGACCAAGGCGGTGAAAATCATAATTTGTAATGTGATTCCAACCCGAGAAACAAGAAGAGAGAATAGAACCAAAAGCAGATTCAGCTACTCGAGTTTCAAGCAGACACCCAAGAAGAGGCTTACAATCCCAAATCCAATTTTTCAAGACAGAATGTTTACGTGGCTGATTAAAACCACGCATGTTCCAAGCAAAGATGGACATCACTGCTTCCGATGGGAAGCTTTTGAAGAGAGGGAAGTGCTAGTCAAGGCGTTTTGAGCAGTCGCAGACAATGCAGATTTAAGCTTAACAGAAGCTTGCTTCTTGCGAGTGGATTTGTGAAGAGACAAATCCGGACCAGATTCAACAATTTTACCTTCTTCAGGACAAGAGGACAAGACACCAAATCTGGAAGAAGAAATCTGATTAAAAGAGATATTAGGAGCTACATTGTTAACAGAAACATCAATATCACAATTCATTGAGTTATCATGACCTGATTTTCTGATGGTGGTCCAGTCATGAGACTGTAAACCAGCATCAGATTCCAGAGAAGAACGCTTGATCAATTGAGTACTAGCAGAAGCTGAGGAAGATTGCACAGCATCCCTAGCAACAATCGACCTTGTTAAATCTGTGACAGGAGCCAAAGGGCTAACACAAACAGAAACAGTAGAGGAATTAAGAGGTAATTCAGAAGATAGAGAATCATTCTTTCTTTTCAACTTTCTTCCGAGTGGGGTTAATGTACTCTTTTAGCTCTTGTCCCTAAGCATTCAGCTGCAGCTCATATGAGAGATTATAGGCCTATTGCCTGCTGCAATTTAATCTACAAGGTGATTTCTAAGATTCTTGCTAACCGCCTTAAAGCTATTTTACCTGATGCTATTGAACTTAACCAAACTGCTTTTGTCAAGAATCGTCTTTTGCTTGAGAATGTCTTGTTGGCTTCGGAGCTAGTGAAAGATTACCATAAGTCTTCCATTTCTTCTAGTTGTGCTATAAAATTTGATATTGCTAAGGCCTTTGATACTGTTAGTTGGCAGTTTATTATTGCTGTTTTAAGGGTGATGCAAATTCTAGATATATTCATCAATTGGATCTACACTTGTATATCTACTGCTTCTTTTTCGGTCTCTATTAATGGTGATTTGGAGGGTTTCTTTCCCAGCTCTCGTGGTATCAGGCAAGGCTGTTCTTTATCCCTTTATATCTATGTCCTTGCCAACAATGTGCTTTCTCGTATGCTCAACATTGCTGCCACTTCAAATCATTCTGGTTTTCACCCTTTATGTATGGAGATTGGCCTTACTCACTTGAGCTTTGCTGATGATATTCTGATTTTTTCTGATGCGTCCTCTCGTTCTTTTAGTGGCATCCTTAATGTTCTGGCTGAGTTTGGTGCTATGTCAGGTCTTCACATTAATCTTGCAAAGTCAAGTATATTCCTGGCTGGTAAGGTCTCCAATGATATGCTCCAGCTCGTTCATGATTCCGGAATTACTATGGATGCTCTTCCTATTTGTTATCTTGGTCTCCCTCTTCTTACCAAGTCAATGTCTCCAAGTGATTATGAGCCTCTCATTGACACGATTAGATCTCGCATGAACTCTTGGGCCATAAAACTTCTGTCTTTTGCTGGTAGGCTTCAATTAATTAAATCTGTAATTTCTAGCATTACCAATTTCTGGTGTTCTAGTTTCCGCCTGCCCAGTCGTTGCTTGAAGACTATTGAAGGTTTGTGCTCAGCTTTTCTCTGGTCTGGTTCTCCTACTATCACCTCTAAAGCTAAAGTTAGCTGGCAAGATGTTTGTTTTCCAAAAGATGAAGGTGGTTTAGGCATTCGGCCTCTTCGTATCACTTTGAAGATTTTCTCCTTTCATCTTATTTGGAGGTTGTTCTTCACTTTGGGCTAATTGGGTTCATCGCTACTTATTATGCTACAACTCTTTTTGGGATGTTGTAGCTTCTTCTCGTGGCTCTTGGATGTGGCATAAATTGCTAAAATTACGACCTGAAGTTTTTGATTTTCTCAGAGTTCATGTTCACTCTGGTCAGGACTCGTTTTTCTAGTTTGATCCTTGGAGTTCTTTTGGCAAACTTTTGGATGTTGTTGGTGAGAATGGCCCTTGCTATTTTGGTATTACTAGGCAGGCTAAGGTAGCTGATGCTTTTTCTTCTAATGGTTGGCGCTTTAACAGCTCTAGTCATCGGAGATATCCCTCTATTGTTTAGGTTTTATGCTCTGAACCTGGTCCTAATTCTGAAGCTGGTGCTGACTCCTTTCTTTGGAGACACTTTGTCCAGGATTTTAAGCCTTTCTTCTCATCTTTTCGGACCTGGGAGCAGCTGCGTCCTTCTCGTCCTAAGGTGCAGTGGGCAGCTTTGATTTGGTTTCCTCAAGCCATTCCTCGCTGCTCTTTTATTTCCTGGCTTGCTCTTTGGAACAGACTCTCTACAGGTTCTCGGATGCATCATTGGGGTCTGGTGCGTGATTGTATTCTTTGTGGTGCTTCTAATGAGTCTTGAGACCATCTCTTCTTCTCCTGTCCTAACAGTTACTCTGTTTGGAGTCAGCTTTGTCATGGCTTGATGGCTTCTTCTTTCACCTCGGACTGGTCGGTTTGTGTGAGCTTTCTTGCTTCTCCTGCTCTTCCTTTGCTAGACAGATTTCTTGCAAGATTAGCTTTTCAAACAGCTCTCTATTACCTTTGACGTGAGCGTAATGCTCGTCTTCATGGGAGGCCTTCTACCCCTTCTTCTAGCTTGTCCAAACTCATTATTCGGATTATTCATAATCGTATATCTTCTCTCAACTTTTATTTTTCTCATAGATTGGAGGGCTTAAGGCGTAGGTGGTTTGAGGTTCAATTGAGTTTGGGATAAATTTTTTGAGTGTATTTTTACTTTTTCTGTTTATATCTCTTTATATATAAACCTTTTTGATGATATATAATTTTCACATTTCATAAAAAAAAATTATTTAGCTAATCACATTGTCCAAAACTATATAATAACTACTTATCGTATTCTGCTTTCGTCAACGCCTCATTAGTCATTATACCATTCGTTCATCTATTATTTATTCTTACACAGAACAAGAATAAAATAAAAGAAAACTGTGAACAATGTGCTTAAAATTTATTGGTAGATTCTTAAAATTTTATAATATTTGTAACAATGTGCTCAACATATGAAAATAATAGTTTAAATGTACTGCAGTGTTATAGTTTTGATTTTCATTTTCTGCAAACTATATAGTATTTGTTACAAATCTGATTTTGACCGATCATCGTATGTTACAAGTTTTCCAAGAAAAAATATGCAAATCCCAATTATTTTGGTACCAAATAAAAATAAAATAATAATAATAAAACAACGTCAAATGAGACAAGTCGTTGAAAGTCGTCGTTCAAAGTTGGGTATTTTCACAGAAAGCTGGTTCCTCTTCTTTGCTCACTTGCTACCTAAAATGATATAATTACTCACAAAATTCCACATTTCCCTTTCAAATCCTTCATTCCTTAGTTACAAAAAACTATAAACCATATCTTCATTCTTTCATTCTTTTTTTAAATAATCTGATTTTTCAGTATTCTACAGAGTTTTTTTCAGACAGATCAGAGAGAGAGAGAGAGAGAGAGGGAGAAATATGGGTAAGTGTCGAAGAAGAAGATTACATCTAAGCAATATATATGCATTCAAAGGTCGTAAATCTAGATTTCAGGAAGATCATTCACAAATAGGAGGACCTGGTTTCTCTCGAGTTGTTTATTGTAACGAGCCAAATTCTCCGGCCGCTGAACGCCGTAATTACGCCGGAAACTATGTCCGGTCAACAAAGTACACTCTAGCTTCTTTTATACCTAAATCTTTCTTCGAACAGTTTCGTCGTGTTGCCAATTTCTACTTCCTCGTCACCGGAATCTTGTCGTTGACTCCTCTGTCTCCTTATGGAGCCGTTAGTGCTCTGTTACCTCTTGGCTTCGTCATTGCCGCAAGTATGGTTAAAGAAGCAATCGAAGACTGGGGAAGAAAACGACAGGTCTGCAGTTTTTTCTACAAATTCAATCATATCTACGGTTCGAGTATTGTCAAAACCATAATTCTCAATATTTGTTTTGCTGTTTTCAGGATATTGAAATGAACAATAGGAAAGTGAAGGTTCACGACGGAAATGGAAAATTCCGGCAAGAGGAATGGAGGGCTCTTAAAGTCGGAGATATAGTGAGAGTTGAAAAAGACGAGTTTTTTCCGGCTGATCTTTTGCTTTTGTCATCGAGCTACGAAGATTCTATTTGTTATGTAGAGACGATGAATCTCGATGGAGAAACGAACTTGAAAGTGAAACAAGGTTTAGAAGCGACTTCATCGGCTTTACACGAAGATTCTGATTTCAAAGAGTTAAAAGCGGTCGTGAGATGTGAAGACCCAAACGCGGATCTCTATACGTTTGTCGGAACTTTACATTTGGAAGAACAGAGATTACCATTGTCGATTCAACAGCTTCTTCTTCGAGATTCCAAACTTAGAAACACAGAGTATGTCTATGGAGCTGTTGTCTTCACTGGACACGACACAAAGGTACAAACTTTATAAAGTCTGATACTTTTCACTAAACTCTAGTAATTATATCAAAGTGTTGAATTGGTAAAATTTTGTAACAGGTGATTCAAAATTCAACAGATCCTCCATCGAAGAGAAGTAGAATCGAGAGAAAAATGGACAAAATCATCTACTTGATGTTTGGTGTCGTGTTTTTAATGTCGTTTATAGGTTCGATCGTCTTTGGTATTGAGACAAGAGAAGACAGAGTAAGAATTGGAGGAAGAACAGAGAGATGGTACTTAAGACCAGACGATGCTGATATTTTCTTTGATCCAGGAAAAGCTCCAATGGCTGCGATTTGCCATTTCTTCACTGCGGTTATGCTTTACAGTTACTTCATCCCGATTTCACTTTATGTCTCTATCGAAATCGTTAAAGTTCTTCAGAGCGTTTTCATCAACAATGACATTCTTATGTACTATGAGGAGAACGATAAACCGGCGCACGCTAGGACATCTAATCTCAATGAAGAGCTAGGAATGGTTGATACGATTCTATCCGATAAAACGGGAACCTTGACTTGTAATTCCATGGAGTTTATCAAATGCTCTATTGCAGGAACTGCTTACGGACGCGGTGTAACTGAAGTTGAAAGATCAATGGCTATGAGAAGCAACGGTTCGACTTTGTTTAATGATGAGTTGGATGTTGTAGTGGACCAGTCTGGTCCTAAGATCAAAGGGTTTAATTTCCAGGATGAGAGAGTTATGAAAGGGAATTGGGCTAAGCAGAGAGATGCAGCGGTTTTGCAGAAGTTTTTCAGGTTGTTAGCTGTTTGCCACACGGCTATACCCGAAATCGATGAAGCCACTGGATCTGTTTCTTATGAAGCTGAGTCTCCTGATGAAGCTGCATTTGTTGTTGCGGCTCGAGAGCTTGGGTTTGAATTCTTTAGCCGCACACAAAACGGTATTTCATTCCGTGAATTAGACCTTACATCAGGGAAAACAGTTGAAAGGTTCGTTTAGTTCTTAGTTATTGGGACTTTGTTTTCTTTGACGATTTCTTTTGGTAAAAACCTAATCCTCTGTCTTTTTTTCAGGGTATATCGGTTATTAAACGTTATAGAGTTTAACAGTGCGAGAAAAAGAATGTCCGTAATTGTACGTGATGAAGATGGGAAACTTCTGTTACTATCCAAAGGAGCTGACAAGTAAGTTTAACTGAAATTCTGAAGAGATTGTATACATTTTGAGGCCCTTTTATTGATATATATTGAATTTTTGGAATCTTGTATTTTTGTGTGCAGTGTAATGTTTGAAAGACTTGCAAAAAATGGGAGAAAGTTTGAAGAAAAGACTCGAGAACATGTTAATGAATATGCAGATGCAGGGCTAAGGACATTGATACTTGCATACCGTGAGGTTGATGAGAATGAGTATATAGAATTCAGCAAGAACTTCAATGAAGCTAAGAACTCGGGAACAGCGGATCGTGAGAGCTTAATCGATGAAATCACAGATCAGATGGAACGTGATTTGATTCTCCTTGGTGCAACTGCCGTTGAGGACAAACTTCAAAATGGGGTATGGCTCTTATAATATTAAGATTTTAATAATGCTTAGGATTCACATGGTGATCGAGTTGGAATATAACATGTTTCATTTGACTGTGTTTTAGGTTCCGGATTGTATCGACAAACTAGCTCAAGCAGGAATAAAGATTTGGGTATTAACCGGAGACAAAATGGAGACTGCGATCAATATAGGGTAAGGAACTTTTGTTTCTGAATCTATACATTGTTCTTAGTGTGCTTGTTTCATAGTTTTTGACATCATTTATGGAATTATCTGCAGATTTGCTTGTAGTTTACTAAGACAGGAGATGAAACAGATAATCATAAATCTTGAAACACCACAAATCAAGGCATTGGAGAAAGCTGGAGACAAAGATGTGATTGAACAGGTAAATTTGTTCGAGTTATGATTCAAATAATAATATATATTCGCTATCTTTGAATCAATGAGATTAAAATACATATTTGGACTGATTGATGTTTATAGGCATCAAGAGAAAGCGTGGTGAAGCAAATGGAAGAAGGAAGAGCTCTTCTAAAAGCATCAAGCAATGCGAGCTCTCATGAAGCCTTTGCATTGATCATTGATGGGAAGTCGCTAGCTTACGCCCTTGAAGATGATTTTAAGAAAATGTTTCTCGATTTAGCCACAGGATGTGCCTCTGTTATTTGCTGCAGATCATCACCTAAACAAAAAGCATTGGTAATGTCTATTTCCGCAGAAAATGGTTTGTTTTTTTCACAGGCTATAGTATTGTAGTTTCGGTGTGATTAATACAAGATTTTGTTTTCAGGTTACACGCTTGGTCAAATCTGGAACAGGGAAGACAACTTTAGCAATTGGAGATGGAGCAAATGATGTAGGAATGCTTCAAGAAGCTGATATTGGTGTTGGAATCAGTGGTGTTGAGGGAATGCAAGCAGTTATGTCTAGCGATATAGCCGTTGCTCAGTTCCGTTACTTAGAGCGTCTCTTGCTCGTCCATGGTCATTGGTGTTACAGCAGAATCTCATCAATGGTACATTATTTCCTATTCTTATAACATTCTCCAATTAAACTCTGTGCATTCATTGGTTTTTTCTCTAATGAGGTTTTGCTTTTGCTCTGGCAGATATGTTACTTCTTTTACAAGAATATTACATTTGGTGTCACCGTCTTCTTATATGAAGCCTACACATCCTTTTCTGCTCAACCTGCATATAACGACTGGTTTTTATCACTCTTTAACGTCTTCTTCTCTTCGCTTCCTGTCATTGCTCTCGGAGTTTTCGATCAAGACGTCTCATCTCGCTACTGTTACAAGGTATCCAAACATTACTCCCATGAACCCTATACAAAGCTCTAACTTCCTCTGAATTGCGGTTTAAATGTTCTTTTCCTTCTTTGTTTTTTCTCTTGCAGTTCCCGTTGTTATACCAAGAAGGAGTTCAGAATCTTCTCTTTAGCTGGAAGAGAATCATTGGATGGATGTTCAATGGAGTATTCACAGCACTTGCCATTTTCTTCCTCTGCAAGGAATCTCTAGAACACCAACTCTATAACCCTAATGGGAAAACAGCCGGTCGAGAAATTTTTGGCGGGACAATGTACACTTGTGTAGTCTGGGTTGTTAATCTTCAAATGGCTTTAGCCATAAGCTACTTCACTTGGCTCCAACACATTGTAATATGGGGCTCAATTGCTTTTTGGTACATCTTCCTCATGATCTACGGAGCCATAGCTCCTAGCTTCTCCACAGATGCTTACAAAGTCTTCATCGAAACTCTAGCTCCAGCTCCATCTTACTGGCTCACCACTCTCTTTGTGATGATCTTCACTTTAATACCTTACTTCATCTTCAAGTCGGTTCAGATGAGATTTTTCCCGGGTTACCATCAAATGATTCAATGGATTAGGTACGAGGGTCATTCTAATGATCCCGAGTTTGTGGAAATGGTTAGGCAGAGATCGATTCGGCCCACAACTGTCGGTTTCACAGCAAGAAGAGCGGCTAGCGTACGACGGTCCGGTAGATTTCACGATCAGCTCAACAAAAATTTCATCGTTTTCTGAAGAGAAAAAAAAAATAGAATTGTCTTAAGTGTTTGTGCATATGTCGTACTTGTATATAAGGCTACCATTGGACAAAGATAGAGTTCTTTTTGTATGTTGTGATAACTTACGTGACAAGGCATGAAAGGATTCACTTCACTAAAAAAAACAAATATATATACAATATTGGTTTGTAACTTTTTTCATTCTTTCATTGTAAAATATACATTAATATTTGTTTCCAAAGTTCTAATTGTTTTTATCATTGATAAAAAAATAACCTTTTTGAAGATGAATATATTTGTTACAAAGTCAGGTTAATTAAGAGAAACACTCACTTTTTTATATCGTAAAACGGGCACAAGGTCCGCAAGTATATTATTCAAAACTCAAAAGCAACTACAAATGGATTTGACGCAGTCAAAAAACTTCAGCTGCGTTTTCCTCCAAAATAACACTTAACTCGTTCGGACAAGAATCAAGAGAACAAAGGCCTAAAGGTAAGCCAAAGGCATGATTTGCCAATCCATCAGCTAGTTTATTAGCTTCTCTATATACATGTCTAATCCGAACTATTCAGTACCTTGATAATAAGCCATAACACAAACGTGTTAGGAAAGAGAGGGGGTGTGAATCACAAATTCCTGTCGTTAGAAATCTCACCACAACTTCCGAATCAACCTCTAGGATTATTCATTGAAGTCGATTCTCCCATGCTATCATTAATCCATAATAGACACCCCACTCAGCTAAGGAAGCAGAACAAATTCCTATATTCAATGAAAAACCTCGTATCCACTTCTCCTCTGAATCACGTTGAACACCACCCGCCGAACCTAAACCCGGGTTACCCTTCGATGCACCATCCGTGTTCAAGCTACACCAACCAACATCCAGTTTCATCCATCCTATTCTCTTTTCCGTAAGGCCTCGAGAAGGTGTCATAGACATACAGATCCTATTATTCGCTTCCGTTACTTCCTTAGTAATCTCTTTTATGAATCGTACTCTATCCCTACATTTTCCAAGAGTACCAAAGACATTTCCGCATCTCCATTTCCAAGCCCACCACAACACCATAGCAAACATCATCGACCATTTCCCTTCATTCACCAATCAGTCCTCACCGAGATTGAAATAAATCCATTCTAGAAGAGACATCTTGAAGAATTCTCTTTTTTGACTTGGTGTTAGGAGAAGACACCATAGATTATGCATAGCTCCACAATCACGAAGAATATGTATAATAGTTTCCTCACCTTGTTTACAAACTTGACAGAGTTTTGAGGTGTTCAAATGTCGTCGATATCGCTCGACATTCGTCATGAGAACTTGATGAACACCTAGCCAAATAAAAACTCAAACACGTTCTGGTACTACTACACGCCACACCCGATCAAACAGCCGACCCATATGTCGTCTTGGTGTTGCATCTATAGATAAGAAATCATACGCATAACTCACAGAAAATTCCCCATTTGAAGTACGACTCCAACATACTCTATCCCTAGCTCCGGTTAACTTGTCTAGCACGAAAGCTCTAAGATGAAGCGAGACATCAGAAGACACGAACGGAGAGATTTGATCAAACAGCCAACCCGTTCCCTCTTGCCATAACTCACTAACGTATACATCAAGAAAGCTCCCCGCATGAGGTGTTGCAATTACCTCATCAATCAAAGGTTTATCACTCAGCCAACTATCTATCCAAAACTTTGTCCGAGAACCATCTCCAAGAACCCATTTCAAACCCGGCGCTACAACCATTTGAATTCCAAGTGTGACACTATGCCATAAAGATGAACTATAATTCTTGGTGATCATCCAGCTCGGATCACATATATCTGTTAATTTATATTTCGAGCGAAGAAGACTTGCCCAGAGGCTCGAATTGTCATGGATCAACCGTCATCCAATCTTTGAGAGAAGAGCAATATTCATCTGCTTTGCTGACCGAATACCCAGACCACCATCTTGTTTCTTACGACAAATTCGTTTCCAACTTAATAGATGTTGTTTCTTCCTCTCACGAGTACTTCCCCAGAGAAAAGCTCTTGAAAGCTTATCAAGTGATGACAAAGTCGATGCGGGTAAACTCATCGTGATCATTGAGTGTACCGGAATTGAAGATAGGACAGCCTTAGTTAAAGTAACTCGTCCCGCAAAGCTCAAACATTTACTTTTCCAGCCTGCTAGTCTTGAAGAAACCTTCTCTACCACATCCCTAGACGTGTTCTTGTTGATTCTTTCATGTAATACAGGCATGCCTAGGTATTTACCTAAATCTCGGGTCGGCTGTATACCACTTTCATCACTTATTCGCTTCTCAAGGTCCCGCGGAACATTTTTGGAAAAGAAGATTTTGGATTTAGCTAGACTAACATTTTGCCCTGAAGCTTCACAAAACTTCTCCAGAATTCCTCGTATAATACGAATTTGTGATACTGATGCTTCAGCAAACAAAATTAAATCATCTGCAAAGAAAAGATGAGACAACAAAGGGCTTCCACGGGCTAATCGTATCTGTTTCCATGCTTTTGCTGCTACAGATTCATCGATCAAGTGACACAATCTTTCCAGACATAAAACAAAGAGATAAGGTGACAAAGGGCCAACTTGACAAAGTCCTCTAGCATGTTTAAATGGGGTCGTTTGTTCCCCATTCCACAAGATACACATCTCCGGGTCTACAATTGCCTTTAGGATCCAATTAATCCATGCCTCTAAAAAATTTGCTGTCCTTAGAGTGTCCTCCAGAGAATCTCATCTAATTCGGTCATAGGCTTTCTCCAAGTCAAGCTTTAGTAACATCCAACTTTTTCGACCTTTCTTACGCCTCATCGAGTGTACTGCTTCTTGTACCACTATGATATTATCTGCACTTAAGCGTCCAGGAATAAAACTCGATTATGCTGGACCAATCAGTTTCGGCATAACCTTTTTTAATCTCATCACTATTGTTTTAGTAATAGTCTTAAGTAAGACATTACAAAGGCTAATAGGTCTAAAATGTGTCATCTTCTCAGGCTTAAGAAATTTTGGAATCAGCACCACCAAAGCATTATTCATGCCTCTCAGCATTACTCCAGATTCAAAAAACTCCAAAACAAAACGTATGATAGAAGGTCCAACTACATCCCAACACTCCTGATAAAACACTGGTTGGTACCCATCCGGACCTGGGGCTTTAAACTTACCCATAGCAAATAGAGCCTGCTCAACCTCTTTGCCAGAAAAAGGCTTATTCAAATTCCTTTTCTCATCCGAAGATAAAAGAGGAAAACCAGTCCTGGGTAAAGGATCCACAAACTCACCTACATCCGTTAAAGAATACAAAGACTTGTAGAATTCCAAAGCCAAATTCTCTAGATCCATAGGATTCGAGACCCATTGATCTGCATCATCCTTGAGCATCTCTACTCTATTTCTTCTTCTTCGAATAATAGTAGAGGTATGAAAGAAGCTAGTGTTACGGTCGCCCAAGGATATCCATTTCTCTCTTGATTTTTGTAACCACATAACTTCTTCTTGTTCTAACACCAAATCAAATTCTTTTACTAGACCCTCCTCTCTTGCTAACAACTCATCTGTTTGGGATACATCAAGCTGATCCTAAACACTCTTAATCTCCATCATTAAGTTATCTTTCTTCCTTTGTATGTCTCCAAACACTTCACGGTTCCATTGCTTCAGCTTTTGTCGCAACAACACTAGAGCTTGCGGAGTAGAAACATCACAATTCCAAGAGTTAATCAATAAGTTTTTAAAGCCATGATGCTTCAGCCATGCTGCTTCAAATCTAAAAGGTCTTCTACTCGGATTCGAACTCATCTCAGGACAAAGCTGTAAAAATAAAGGAGCATGGTTGGATGAGAAGAACGGTAAGTGAGTCACTACCGCTTCTGGCCATTGCAGCCTAGCTTGAGCGCAGCAAAGTATCCGGTCTAATCTCTTGGCAATAAAATTATGTTCAGCCCTTCCTCTTCGCCATGTATATCGGTTCCCTCTAAAGCCCAAGTCAATCAGGGAACAATTACTAATCCAATCCCCAAAGACAATAGAATCAGGAGATAGACTCCCGTTCCCTCCTGTATGTTCGTCAACTCGAACTATAGAATTAAAATCTCCTCCAACAATAATCAGATCATCAATTCCAGATATAAGAGTGTTGAACTGATTCCATAGGTCACATCGTCTATTAGTTGCGGGAGCAACATATACAACAACCACATGAGCAGTCTCTCCATCTTCACCGATACGGGCGTGTATATACTAAGTCGAGCTAGTTACGATCGTTACTGTCCCCATAGTCGTCCTCCACAACAACCAAATCCCTCCACTTTGGCCTATTGCATCAACTCGGACATGATTATCAAATCCTAAACTTTGACAAATTCGTCTTGCATTATCACCTCTAGCATGAGTTTCAAAAATAGCTAGAACATCAGCAGCATGTTTCTTTAACATGTAACGTATAGATCTACGAAAGCTGGCTTTATTTGGTCCCCGACAATTCCAAAAGATACAATTCATAGGTAAGATAAGGGAGAACCAGAGAAGAATTCTCGGGGCAAAACGTCAATTATGCATCAAAGCCAACTCATCCATCTGTGGCTCGACTAACTCTCTAGACTCAAGATTCCCATCTAACTCAGTAATATGTGAGACCTCGCCTTCAACCCCATTCATAAGACTAGATGAATCAGTCAAAATAGAAGTCACCTGCTTGGGACTATACGAAACCATGCCCAACTTCCCACTATCCTCACATTCAATTTTAATACGCTTTCCAGACTTTATAGACTCTAACGCATTCCCATTCGTACCAAAGACTAGCCCCTTTGTTGGTTGATTAACCACTTTGCGATTCTTTGGTTTAAAATTTACAGCGTGCTTACTACTTCCAAATTTCTTGCCCTTCGGTATGCCTTTAGTACCCTGCTGAATTGAATTAAAAATACTATGCACCTCCACTGCCTTCCCCGTATCACGCATAGCCAAGTCCTTATTCAATCTCAGGTTGGATCCACTCTTATTCTCCTTGTCCACAAATACATTCAAGCCTTGCTCTTTACCCTTTGTTTGACGTGCATCTTCATTCTGATCCACCCTCAGACCACTGAATTTATTTGATAACACAACGTTCTCATGCGCTTGAATATTAGTCCTCTCACTCAAGACTCTCGCTTTGTTTTGTGTTGAAGCGCTCGCCATCGGACCATTCACGTTTTCTAAAGACGGTCCACTCTTCCCACTTCTTCTCACATGCACGAAACCATCATCAGGAAGAAAACGTGAATTCTCAATACACTCCTCAACTACTGGAAGACTCGCACCAATCGTAGTTTGCATAACTATTGGGCACAAAGAAGGTTGATGTCCATAGATCCCACACTGAGCATAGATATTAGATAACCCTTCATAATACACAACGAAGCGATCATCATTCACGACAATGGAACCCTTCAACGGTTTAGATAGATTAAACTCCACACAAACCCTACCAAACCTCCCTCTCATAAAATTTGTATTAACGTCGGCTTTCACAGGTTTACCAATCCCACTTGCTATCCCCAACAAAATTTCATCATGATAAAAATTCACCGGTAGACGATCAATCCTTATCCAAACCTGAGTAGTCTTAATATCACTTCGAGTCGGGTCAAAATCCGAGGACCATACTTGGGTAAGAAGACAACTGTCAAACATTCTCCAAGGGCCTCCAGTCAGTGCAGCTAAGTAATCTTGTTCCGATCCAAACCGAACCAAAAAGAAATTCCATGGCAAATCAATCACTTTCATCTTTCCTATCGATTGCCAAATCTCACGGAGTTTTCTGGTCATAGCCGCTATATTCACACTCCGTCCTAGTACTTTCACGTACATACAATTCTCCCAAAGAGCATTCATAGCCCTAAGCACCTCCTCTCCAACTCGAACCACCGCTTCACCATCTTTGCCATTTGGAAATTCGACACTCATCCTGGCCTTAACAAAATCTCGTGAAATCCAAGTCAAAGGACTCAAACCTCCTCCCACATACGTCCCTGATACCTTCTCCGACCATGAGATCGGAGGCACTATTAAATATCCCTGAGCACCGTCAACCATTGAATCTCCTCTTCCAAGCAACTCCGAAACCCTATCAACACATTCAACCAACTCTGACGCTTTTCCGTTCAATCCCGATGGATCTTTAGGCGGAGGATCCTTATCCGGTGGATCCACTATGACTGCATCAATCTCTTGCACCCCAATTACCCTAGAATTGCCAATCACCTTAATCGCCGCCATTCTTCTTTTGCACTGTTGTTTCACTTTTAATAGAGAGAAGCACTCACTGAAGTATATGCTCTATATAGTTAAGAAACTGAAATTAAGTTTAATAAATTTTTTTAATATATAATCCAGAGAGTTAATGAATAGCATAAAATAAAATAATCATTGTAATGAAAGTGAATAATAGGTAATAAGTAGCACGAAATGATGCGATGCTAAAAATAAAATTAATCATGTAGAACTATGAATGTTAAAATTGGCTTTAAACCCAATGGATATCCAAAATCCACAAAAACTTACAGGTTTTTAACCCATTTTTTAGCACAGAAAAAATGGGTTTAAATCAGGTCGGGTACCCATTACTCTAAAGTCTTATATGAGTTTACCTTATTGGTAATGAGTACCCATCGGGTACCCATTAGTTTAAAAAACTTATTTTTCATCTCTCCTCTTTTTACTATCTCCTATTATTTTACTCTCCCTCCCATTTTCTATTATTTTTTTTTATTTTACTCTCTCTCCTCATATTACTCTCTCTCCTCATATTACTCTCTCTCATCTTTTTACTCTCTCTCCTCATTTTTCTCTATCTCCTCAATTTACTCTTTCTCATCTTTTTATTCTCTCTCCACATGTTACTCTCTCTCCTCATATTACTCTCTCTCCTCATTTTTCTCTATCTCCTCAATTTACTCTCTCTCATCTTTTTACTATCTCTCCTCTTTTTACTCTCTCTCCTCATATTACTCAGTCTCCTCTTTTTCATCTATCTCCTCAATTTACTCTCTCTCATCTTTTTACTCTCTCTCTTCTTTTTACTCTCTCTCCTCATTTTTCTCTTTCTCCTCAATTTACTCTCTCTCATCTTTTTACTCTCTCTCCTCTTTTTACTCTCTTTTCTCATATTACTCTCTCCTCTTCTTTTTTCTCTCTCCTCATTTTACTCTCTCTCCTCATTTTACTCTCTCTCCTCATATTACTCTCTCTCCTCTTTTTACTCTATCTCCTCAATTTACTCTCTCTCCTTATATTACTCTATCTCTTCTTTTTTCTCTATCTCCTCATTTTACTCTCTCTCCTCATATTACTCTCTCTCCGCATTTTACTCTCACTCCTCATTTTTCTCTATCTCCCCAATTTACTCTCTCTCATCTTTTTACTCTCCCTCCTCACTTTACTTTCTCTCATCATATTACTCTCTCCTCTTTTTTTTCTCTCTCCTCTTTTACTTTCTCTCCTCTTTTTACTCTTTCTTCTCATTTTACTCTCTCTCCTCTTTTTACTCTTTCTTCTCATATTATTCTCTCTCCTCATTTTGTCCTTTGACCTCTTTTTACTCCCTCATCTTTTTAGTCTTTCTTCTCTTTTTAAACTTGGGTACCCATGGGTAACCCTATAATTTAATAGGTTATCCATGGATAACCCAAAATGTACTAGACTTTCTCTGGGTTTTTTAAACATGAGTTTTTTAAATACGGGCTTAAACATAGACTTCTTAAATACGGGTATTTTCTGGGCTTTTTAAACATGGCTAGGTTTTTTTACCCATCACAACATCCCTATGTAGAACGAACAAAATTGACATATTTATTAATAGACAAAATTGCTAAATGCAATAAGGTAAAATTAAAATAGATTTTTCTTCAAAGAGACATCAAACTTTCAAAATAAGTAAGTTTCCTCTTAGACCAAGGATGTTGGAAGAAATAATTGATAGACTTTGTTAGAGGATCATATTTTACCAAACCACGAGAATGTTTATGTGCAAGCAGGATCTCGTTGTGCTTGCATATAGCCACTGGTGCTGCTGGCTTAACCATTTCTATGGTATCGCAAAACTCAAAGTCAAAAGAAGAACAAGGAAGCAAATCTATAGTATAAATCTTCTCCCATGTGTTTTCTGTTGGTTTCAAGCTCCAAATATCTTGGATCATCGTATCCTTCTCCCTTTTCGACATACACAAACTATTATTCAGAGTGCACATATCAATATGATTTGGATCTGAACCAGCAATTTCCGGTCTAATATTAGGCAGCAACCGGAACTTCTCGGTATGTATATCCAAAGCTACTACTTGGATTCGAGCATTATATTGTTCTGTTAACCAGTAAACCGAACCATTTGCATACGCTGGCTTTTGGTCTCCACAAAATATCCGATAACTTGGAGTGCAAGCCAAGTACCTCCAAGTATATTCCCTAAAGTCAAAAACCTCACACTTGGTAGGTCCCTCGTTTGGAACCAAGGCTTCATGATCAGTATTGTACTTATCAGAATTATACAACAACACTAATTTGTAATCAGTGGCCTTCACAAATGCTAGTCGGAAAATTGAGTCCAAGACATCGCTCCATTCTTCGAGAGCGGGATTGTATTTGTGCATCAAATTCTGATAGCTACTTGGAGGAAGTTGTCGGAGCCACCGTGTAGCTGGATTAACTACATAGACAGAATGTGATCTTGGAGAATAGATGCAGAAAAGACCATCACAGCTTTGAGAAACGTAGCAGTAATGGTAGAACCCTTGAGGGAAATTGATAGTAGTAAAGGATAGAAGAGAAGCCGATTCCAAGCAAAACATCCTAAAACCGATGTCTGTGTCTGGACGAAATCCGGGTCTTGTGATTGCTTTTAAGGGATCTTCTTCGGTGATGACCATGACTTTTGGATGATCTATGCGGGATCGTTCGGTCACCTTCAAGTGTCGCTCTGCGAAAGAGCGAGACTCCATTGTCAATCTCCATTGTTTTGAGAGAGATTTGAGTCGGATTAGTGTTTTCAAAGGAAGTCTTAAGAGATTTCCTCTATGACGTCCTTTGGTAATGATGATGGAGCCTTCACTTGTTTTTTCTTTGTTTTTCTTCTTGTCCTTGTTCTCTTTCTTCTTCCCATTTTGCTCTGCTGCTAAAGGTCTTTCTGTGTATTTTGGCTATGTTCTGCTGTAAACGTTGAATATCAAGTAAATTAGGTTCGGAAGATTTCTGTGTATTTTCACCTTAAGAGTTTACATCATTATATACATAGAGAGAAGTAAGGACCAAGTTGAGAATTCACACTAAATGGAACATTTCCTAATTGTACACGATACGAATATCTTCTAGCATGATACAATCATCTTTAATATTGCTTCTATTATATATATCATACAGTTAATGCTCAAGATCACGCTAGGAAACCAACCAAAATCTGTTCTTTTATTTTGTTAACATGAGTGATCTATATATGTAAAATTACAACTGCATATTTAAAGAAGGAATAAGATTATGGAAAAACATAAAACCAAAAAAAAAAAATGTAAATAGAAAGAAATTAGAACCTTTCCAAATCTTTTGTTATATACTGCATATTTTGAAAATGTCCAAATATAAACCTCGAAATCATGTATAACAAATTTTATAACTTAAAATGTAAAATGTAAAAGAAAANAAAAAAAAAAAAAAAAAAAAAGACAAAGAAGAAGTTAATGTCCTGACGGGCCCGTGTGGGCCAGAGCCAATTCCATAACCCTAGTCTCGTCGAACTCTTCTTTTCTATTAAATCGAGCAACAAGAAAAAATGATAGAGGATTCTTATAACGTAATGACTAGAATATAAAACCGAATTTACAAACACATACTTGAAGCCTGAATTATGAGATTTGAAACCCAATCCTCAAGCTAGAGTCAAGCCCAATTGATTTAGGAGACGACGAAGACCACCACTTGAGTAGAAAGAATCATGTTCAATATCTAATTTACCATTTTCTACCTACAATCGATGTCTCACTTTTTGTAAGAATCAATTTTCCGTTTCTGATCAGTCTTCACTTCAGTTTACTCGCTCGATTAGGCTTTTCAAGCTCAGTTCTAGTCATTTTTCTTGTGTTCACACCAAAGGTATCAGAGAGATTGGAATTAGTTATTCAAAGTGTTATATATTTTATGTTTTCAAAACATAATTTTTTTATTTTCTAACTTATTTGGAGAAATCACACATATATACATAGTTATTCAGAAAAAATATGTAACTATAATCGTAACATGAGTAAAATAACTCAATAAAAATGACCTAATTGGTGACAAGAAAAATGACATGCATTTTATTTCATTGTAATTATCGGAATATCTGATCAAATATACGCTACAATAATCTGTTATAATGTAGCTACTTTTTCTTAATATCATTATATTCTATTTTATTTTTATTTTTTTTGGGTAAAAATTTTCTTACTTGGTATTACTTCTTACACAGTGTTATATATTCATAAAGTTTCTATTTTTGTAAAAAGTTTCTATCTTTGTAATTTTCATAATTGTTTTTTAATTTTACTGAGGCTAACCGCCTCTGTCTTGATCATAACAACTCTATCACGTTGCATGTGCTTTATAAATACTTTACAGAATTATTTTTAGCTATGGTAAATTTTAGAATACGATTAATTCTAATATATATATATGTGTATATATATATATATATATATATGCGCACTTCTACCCTTTAGTTCATTTCATATTTCTCTCTTCTTCTGCATCATTGTCTCTTCTTCTTTCTTTTATTATATATATCCATATAAAATGTCAAATGCATGGAATGATTATCAAATAGTTAGATATTATGCTGCTGTTGCTATGTTTGGGGAGAATGCTACTAGCGCAATAGCAAAACATATGAAGGTCTCTGAGTCGGAAGTGCAAAAAGAAGCACGAAAGTTGAAGATGATGATTGGTGGAAGCAGCAAGGGGAATGCTAAGGGTAAGGGAAAAAAAAAGAAAAATTAGTGATGTTATTTTAACTATGATTTAAGAAATTAAAACTATGTTTAGGGTAAAGGTTACAATTATGTTTAGGGTAAGGGTTACAGTTATGTTCGTATTTAAGTTATTATATTATGTTTATGTAAGGAAATGATCTTTTATGAATTTTATTTATAACAAAAGATCTCATACTTTGAATCCATAATTATTTATTTGTTTGTTTTCTAAACGCTTAGTTTAGTTTATGTTCGAATAATATATTTATATTTATTATTATTTGGTGTTTGTGTCAATTTGAAGTTTAAACAGTAATATAAATAGTGTTGTTGTTGTTTGACCCAAAAAAAAATGTTGTTGTTGCTGTAATAAGTTTTGGTTTAGGAATATTTGTTTGTTAAAGGCATTCTTCCAATTCTTTTATTTTTGGATAACTTTTCCAATTATTTATTCCAAAAGCTCTTACCATTTAAATGAAAGGGACTATTAATTTAAATTTTAAAAAATCCATCCCGAAGTTTATACTGCCCAATGTTTATACTGATTGCCCAATGTTTGTTTAAAATGTTGTAAATGAACGATGTTGCTAATTAATTATATATTTTGGGAAAAAAAAATTAAACCAATTCGAAGTTTAACCGGATTTCTAATTTAGTTGGATTGAATATCAATATTATAATATTCAATCCGCTTCTAATTTAGTTTTTTAGGCTACTAAGGAGGGCTGCGCACCGGACTGACTACATCTTATNTCTTATGAAGACATGTCACACCAACAAAAAGACGGGCGAAATCCAGAATCCGAAAATGAAACAGATTGTACAGAATGTGGAGCGTAGGACGGAGAAGGTCATTACACAACGCTCCCAAGAGGAAGGCGGTCCAGTACAATTATCACGGGATGAGATCAACAACATCATTCTCGAGGTATTTATCTTACCATTTAAGTTACTTTTCCACATTAAAATTT
>OVBA01004436.1:0-23524 GCA_900406435.1 Lepidium aucheri | reverse complement strand
AGGCATTTGTATAGAGATTATCATAGATTAGAGAACACATATGTTACCCTTCCAAATGGCCTTACGGTTCAAATAGAAGGCACTGGATATATTCAATGTCTGATGCTCTCTCTCTGTATAATGTCCTGTATATTCTTGATTTTAAATTCAACTTACTGAGTGTGAGTGTTATAACTATAAATTTGAATGCTGAAGTTCTTTTCAATGCTATTGATTGTTATATTGAGGATCTTACTCAGGGGTTGATTATTGGTCAAGATAAATTGGTGTCAAATCTTTATCTGCTGAATACAGAACATAAGTATGGTATTAAGTCTGCTACAAATCTTGGTCTAGTCTGTTCAAGTGTCAACATTACTGCTTCTACGTGGCATATGCGCTTAGGTCATCCTGCAATGACTCAAATAGAGATTTTATATGATGTTTTATCTTTGTGTAAACGTGTCAATAAACATCACATAGAACCTTGTCATGTTTATCATTTGTCAAAACAAAAACACTTGCCTTTTTCTACTCGTCAGAACATATGTACTAAAGCTTTTGAATTGATTCACATTGATACTTGGGGTCCTTTTTCTGTGCAAACTGTTGATGGTTTTAAGTATTTCCTTACAATTATAGATGATTTTAGTCGCGCTACTTGGATTTAGTTGCTTAAAAACAAATCATATGTTTCACATATTTTTCCAGGATTCATTCAAATGGTAGAAACTCAATTCAATTCTAAAGTCTGTTCTGTTCGATCTGATAATGCATATGAACTTTAATTTACTGAATTATACTTGAATAAAGGTATTTAAAGCTTATCACTCATGCCCTGAATCTCCTGAACAGAACTCTATGGTAGAGAGAAAGCATCAATATCTTTTGAATGTAGCTAGAGCTCTTCTATTTCAATCTCGAGTTCCTTTGGATTATTGGGGTGATTGTATTCTTAGTGCTGCCTTTCTTATCAATAGATTACCATCACCAATTCTTGACATGAAGTCTCCTTATGAAAAGTTAATGAACCAGCCACGTGATCATCACTCTTTAAGAACTTTTGGGTGTTTGTGTTACAAATTTACATCAAAGAAGGCTAGAACTAAATTTGATCCTAGAGCAAGGGCATGTATTTTCGTGGGTTATCCTAGTGGTTACAAGGGATATAAGCTACTAGATTTAGAGACATTCTCAGTTTCTGTTTCTAGGCATGTCATTTTTATGAGGAAATTTTTCCTTTAGCTGCATCTAACATTCCAGAACAGTTAAAGACATTTATTCCTCATCTTTCTTTGCCCTCTCATAATCCGGATGATCCTCACCAACCTTCTCAGGCGTCATCCTCTAATGCACCTCTCCATCTGGATGTGACACTTCCTGAGGCACCACTTCCTTCTGAACTGGTATCTCACAGACCAAGAAAACCCCTTGCCCATTTAAAAGACTTTCATTGTTATACTAATACTAGTACTCATATTACTACACCTTATCCACATGACAAATTTATATATTATTCATACTTATCTGAGCCTTTTCGTGCCTTTTTAATGTTCTCACCAATACAACAATACCTAATACACATTTAGAGGCTCTGAAGGAGCGTAAATGGTGTGATGCTATAGGATTGGAGATTGGTGCTTTTAAAAGAACAAATACTTGGACTGTTTGTGAATTACTTGCAGGGAAAAAGGCCATTGGATGTAAGTGAATATTCACTCTCAAATATCATGTTGATGGTACAATTGAACGTCCCAAAGCCCGTTTAGTTGCTAAGGGTTACACTCGGCAAGAGGGTATTGATTTCCTTGATACTTATTCTCCTGTTGCGAAGATGGCTACTGTGAAACTCATCATATCTCTAGCTCCTAAACTGAAATGGTCTCTGACTCAGTTAGACATATCCAATGCTTTCTTGAATGGTGATTTGGATGAAGAGATATACATGAAGCTTCCACCTGTCTCTTCTACACTTAAGGGGGAAGATTTTTCATCAACTGCTGTTTGCAAGCTTCATAAATCTATTTATGGCTTGAAACAAGCTTCCCGTCAATGGTTTCTCAAGTTCTCCAACACATTACTTGGACTCGGTTTTGAGAAAACTAATGGTGATCACTCTTTTTGTGAAAGAATCTGCAGGCACTCTTTTGGTGGTGTTGGTGTATGTGGATGACATACTTATTGCTAGTACAAATGATGAAGTTGAGGATACATTTAAGACTGCTCTTGGTTCTGTTTTCAAGCTACGTGATCTAGGCACTCCCCATTACGTCTTGGGTCTGGAACTGGCTTATTCTACTACAGGAATATCATTATGTCAACGCGAATATGTTATTAATCTACTTACATCTACAAGATTCAGTGGTTGTAAGCCCTCAGCCACACCTATGGAACCAAACTTAAAGCTCTCTAAATCTGATGGTTCTCCAATAACAGATGTCAAACAATATCGAAAGCTTATTGGAAAGCTTCAGTACCTTACTATAACAAGACCTGATATCTGTTTTGCAGTCTCAAAACTTGCTCAGTATTCATCAGATCCTCCAGATTCTCATCTCAAAGCAGCTCACAAACTGCTACGATACTTGAAGGGTACAATTGGTCTTGGTCTTTTTTATTCTGCCGAAGCTGCTTTCGACATTCGTGGGTATTGTGACTCTGATTGGGGGGCTTGTCCTAACACTAGACAGTCTGTCACTAGTCTGTCACTGGCTATGCCATGTTTGTTGGTGGCTCTTTGGTTTCTTGGAAATCAAAGAAGCAGGATACTGTTGCCTTAAGCTCAGCTGAAGCTGAGTACAGAGCCATGTCGATGGCCACAAAGGAACTTATTTGGTTGACAGGCATTCTCAGAGAATTACGAGTTCGATTTGCTCTTCCTACTTATTTGTATTGTGACAATACAGCAGCTCTTCACATTGCTAGTAATTTTGTCTTTCACAAGAGGAGAAAACATATAGAGATGCAGTGTCATAAGATCTGTGAGAAGATAAAGGAAGACTTGATAAAGACAATATATGTGAAGACTACATTGTAGCTAGCAGATGTGTTAACAATGAGAATAACATAATATATTTTCAAATCTGTTTGTTCTATTTTAGTAATAGATGGTGAAGTATCATGTGTACTTTTGTCCCTGTATGGTGTTTACTTTTGGTGCAATACCTATGAACACAATAGTGACCAGAAGCATATGAAATTTACCAATAATGATTGGAAAAATATTTTACATTTGTACCATTGGTATACATATTATAACAAAAAGGAATAAATAAATAATAAATATATTTTTTAAGAAAAAAACAGAAAAAATCATTGACCGAATAAATACTCTATATTTTCAATACAAAATATAATTTTTAAAATAGGAATTACTAAAGTTTCTCTTTCAAAATGCCCTTTTTCAAAACATACATCATGATGATCATTTTTCTCTCCCAATTTTCAATAAAATATAGATTTTGAAAAGAGTACATGCCAAAAAGGGTATTTTTGAAAATCCCTATTAAATAAGTAAAAATAAAAAAAATATTTTTAATAATATTAAAATATTATAGTTAAGTTAACTTTTATTTATTGGTAAATGATATCCGCTATTGTGATAAGATCAGGACCCGAGTATTAACAGATTTGAACCCATATTATAGCTTTCTTGATCTGGATTCGATATTGTAAAATTCTTAGGAGCCCTTATTCAAGTAAGATTTGTATTGACTTTCTAATGATTTGCATTTATTTATAATAATTTATAATGATCAATTGAAATTAAAATCATTATAAATCAATACAAATCATCAAAAATTAATACAAATCTTAATTGAATAAAGGCCCCTTAGAATCATACTCCTAGTCATTCCAGGCCAAAAACTCCACAAATATATATTATTAAATTATAATGTATTGCTCATTTGTAGAATTATCGTTTTATTAAAACTATTCTAATAGCAATTAACTCAATTTTTTTATAGAAATTAACAAGTATTTTAACCAAAAATCATTTATTTAAGAATAGTCTTTCTTCTTAAGATGTCACATCCTCTCTAAATCCTATGGTAGAATTGTGCCAAATCATTTTCTGACCTTTTTATTAGTTATAAATTATTTACTTCGTTTATTCTAACAAAGAAAAAGACTATTTATTTGATTTATTATAGTTTAAATTATCTATACTTTAAATACTCATGATAACTAACATACTTACATATAACATATTTAACAAGAATTTGAAAATTTATTTCTTTATAAAATATAGCTTATATATTTTCTGGTCGAGAAAAATATAGCTTGTACATTGATCTAAGGGCTGGCGACCTATTTCCCCTCAAAGTATTGCATGTAACATTAGAAACTTCCAAAGTTTGGATCTCATCCTAATTCCACCCGAAATCAAACATAACTTTATAATTCCCCCTAATGTTAAAATCGAAATGGTTTTGTTGGTTTAGTAAGTTAAAATGAACCAAACTACTTTAAACCAGATTGTATACCCGATTACACTTTTAAGGGATCCGTTTGCGAAGTGGTAAAAAAAATTCCCAAATTTTCTTCTCCAAATCGAGGATCACGATAAACGATTCTCAGAACAGAAATCTCGATCCACAAAATCAGTTTGTCCATGATGAAGTTTTTGAGCAATGGTTCTGGTACTTCTTCTAATGCTTCATCTTCTCGTCAAAGAGGGAGGTTCATTGGAGTTCCAAAGAGCTGCTGGTGTGGTCAGCCTATTGTTGCAAAAAATTCCAGATCCGAGTCCAACCCATACTGAAGGTACTTACGGTGTTCTTATGCAGCATTTAAGAAGATAATTTACTTAACTATACTCACTTTATTAACGAACGAAGCATTTGTACATGTCTCATATTGATTCTGGTTTTTTTATAATTTCTGAAGCTCAATAATGACAAAGCATTTGTTTACATGGATTGATGAGGCATTGTTGACTGAAGTGGAGTCATTGGAATCAAAATTCATTGGACTTGAGCAAGGTTTTAAAGAGATTTCTACATCAGTAATGGAGCATGAAAGGGTGCTTGAGAAAGTTAATAAAGATGCTTTTGGGAGATTGCAAATGGATTTTGAGAAAGATATGTTTGAAAGGGTTGAAAATGTGCTTGCTGAAGCTAAATCGAGTATGAGAAAAATGATGGTTGGTGGAGTGATTGTGGTTGTTATAATTTTTTTGTGTATTAAGGTGCTAGTTTGAGTTGGTCGTTATCTAGAATTCATGTAATAGCTTTAAAACTTATTTTTAAATGGTAATGACTTTTAGCTTTAAAACTTATTTTTAAATGGTAATGACTTCCAAGATGTTGTTCATGGAAGATCCAGCCTTAGGGACAAATACAATTAATGAGAAAGTATCCAAAAGATAAAGCCAACAATCATAGCTATTAGCTAGACATGTTCAAAAGATCACTACAATTAAACGAGATCAAAAGGTCACTACAATCTGGCATATTACTCCTTGTCAATAAGCTGTAGTTGTGTGAGTACTCCTTGAGATGATTCAGCTTGATAAACCTATAAGAAACAAGCAAATAACAAGTAAAGTATCAGATTTAGAAGAATCAGAGATCACATTAGATTTAAAACAAGACACAAACTTGTTGTGTGAGTACTCCTTGAGATGATTCACCTTGATAAACCTATAAGAAACAAGCAAATAACAAGTAAAGTATCAGATTTAGAAGAATCAGAGATCACATTAGATTTAAAACAAGACACAAACTTGTTGTGTGAGTACTCTTTGAGATGATTCACCTTGAGAAACCTATAAGAAACAAGCAAATAACAAGTAAAGTATCAGATTTGAAAGTATCAGAGTTCACATCAGATTTAAAACAAGACACAAACATGTTGTTGATCCTTCTTATGGAACCTTGCATTGTGATTAGCCTGTCCACAAATGCTGCAGTGCGATACTCTCGTGGATTGGTGGTTCTTCTTTGATGGAGATTCATTCACTCCTTTCTTGCATTTAAACTTTGCAGATTTCTTCTTTCGACCAGGCATAGACTTTGGTGGAGGCTCATGAATACTTTCAGTATCTGTTGATGGCCAAAAAGCTTGACTTCGTAATGGAGTTAGACCAGTTTCATAACTCTTCCTCCACATTTAACTGTGGAACCAATGGCATACAAAATCCTCGGGTTGAAGCTTCTTAAAGATAATCGCAGCATAAGCATGCTCACAAGAGATTCCACAAAGATCAAATTTTCTACAAGTGCATGTTCTTCTCTCCAAATTAACCCGATGAGGACTCCAACCACTCAACACTTCAAACATACCATTAGTGCTATTTAGAACTCTGCATTCAGTAGCATTTTCATGCTCAATTTCTAAAGAATCAGAGACAAAAGGAGTGCAGATGCCACTGTGTTTTGTAGCTGAATTATAACGTTTCAAAATACGTACCATTGCTAGTTTTCTGATTTTCTCTAACATCGGGACCAACGGTTTCTCTCTTTATTTTACAGTCGAAGCATTAAAAGACTCCACAACATTATTCTCTACATCTTCACAATAGGTCCCGGGCTTGAAAAAAGCTCTACACTAATTCCTTGGATGTTGCTTCAGTACATCTTCATAAAGGGTTGTGTCATAGATATTTATCTGCTGTAGATGGTAAGAAAAATCAGATTTTCATTGTAAGCCCATGATAAGTTCCAAATCAACATTTTCAAAGAAGTCTTCTTGGAATGAGTCTTCTTCAAGTTTGCATATATGTGTCATACACACATTATGTGCTCGATTTTTGGAAGCTCCACTTCTGCAGCACGAATGACACCCTGAGAGATACATAACAAAAGAAATTAGTGCAGCAAGAGTAAGTAACAAAATACAGAACAATACAAAACATCAAATATAGCAATATAATAATCGAATCCACAGACAAAAACACAAAAACACATGACCCTTATGAGACACGACACAATCCTCACATGGGATGGTAAAGGAAAATGTATTTAATAAAGTTACTAGAATCAAGACATATAAGGACTACAAGTTTATAAACAATTACAACAAGCAAACCGACAACCAATATAAAACCATGAGACTATTAACAAAGATAAAACTAGATTATAAACAATGAAATACTCACCTTTTGTCGATCTGAAATCAATATATATCCATCACCATCCATGAGATGCAGATCTTCTTTTATTTTATGCAGAAACCAAATCCAGTTTTCTGTGTTCTCCACTTGATTACACCCCCATGCAATAGGATAGGTACAATTGTTTGCATCTCTACCTAATGCCACCACTAATATACCTTTTATTTTCCCCGCAAGAAAGAACCTTCTACTCCTATCAATGGCCTACAAGTTTATTCCAAGTCTTCCTAAGAACATCAAAACAAACATAAAATCTGTTAAATACATCTTGCCTACACTCGTTTCTAGTCGTCTCAGTTTCAACACTTGAATCTGGGTTCGACATCAAGATTTCAGCAGCATAATCTCGAAGACGAGAAAACTGCATCTCATACTCTTTCTCTATCCATTTTAATGCTTTATTTTTTGCAACTTGGCATTGAAGTCTGGAAAGTTTGATCTTCCACTTCTCTTTTATCGTTTTTTCAATCTTCATGGGCATGTAATACTCTGGTTCTTGTCTGATTTTATCAACAAACATCCTAGCTATCACATGCACCTTAATCATCTCACATGTTCCATTCGGTTCACAACAATGCACATTGTTGAAAATCCTAATTATCAGTCACTTGAATTCTCATTCCTAGAACAATATACCCTCCAATTGCATCCTTTACCCCAACGCATCTAAACCCTATTTTTGTCTTATCATACTTGTACTGTTTCAGGTTCCTTCCGGTTTTAATTGTATAGAAAGCAACTGCTTCTTTAAACTCCACACTGTTGAAGAACGACATGCCTTCTTCCAATATTCTTGCTTCATAAGGGTTGTAGTCATTTTTTCGTTACCTAGTTGTGAAATCCTCTTCACCGTCGCTGTCAATGAATACATTGTGTCGGATTTGTGGCTCGTCCTCAAGCTCAAGAACATCTCTCTCAATTCGAAAAGCATCTTGTTATGAAGCTTCTTCATCATCAGACCCGTTTTATCCTCCACCATAGCTATTGATAACTTCATATCCACTCACTATAGCCAACGAATCCATGAAATCGAGAAGATAAAATTTTGATCAGAAATTCTAGGGTTAAGATACGCTTCTTCTTTTCACGATTTTCACGAGTTCTTAATTTTTTTTCTGGGTTTACTAATTAATCGGATCCTAAAATGGGTCATAATTGGTTTCATTGGTTTATTATTCTAAATCTTGTGGTTTAGTTTCTGGTAATATAAACCTTGACACCGAAATTAACCAATTATGTGTAATTAGAACTTTCATTAATAATTTTGGGTGTAATTATTACTTTTAATGTATGATTAGGGGGATTTATAAAGTTAAGTTTGATTTTGGGTGGAATTAGGATGAGGTCCAAACTTTGGGGTTTCTAATGTTATATGCAATACTTTGGGGGGGGGGGAATAGGTCGTCAGCCCTTGATCTAAAGAAACTATAATTTGTATTTTAGTTTTATTAGGTTAATATAGTTTAAGAAATATTAACATTTATATAAAAATGAGAATATCCCATAAAAAACCTCCAAAATTCAAGCTACTCACAATTTAAACTTTAACTCATAGATAGAACTCTAAACTATATATTAATAAACTTAACCATAAAACTTGTTTCAATGATTACAAATGATAATTCCGTTAAGTTCACCAAAAAAATGATAACTCCGTTAAAGAACCATTAAAGTGACTTTTATTGTTAACAACACTGTTAAAATATATTTTAACTACTAAAATTACCTATGTACATTTCGCTTTTTATTTTACCTTTGAGGCATATAGACAATGTGGATGAATATCTGATGTACTCTTAGTTGGACACTAATTGATAAAGCTACTTTTCGTGTGACTGATATATTCTCATACACTCACCTCTACTTTTATGCAATTTTTTTTACACTTTTATTTAAATAAAAAATAAAATCACAAAACATTTGGTTGACGTGATGCTTCATGTGATGCTTATCATAAACAATTATTTATTTTGTATTAACATGAATTACGTGTTATTCACTGATTTTTGGTTTAAAATAAAATTTTTAAATGACTTGGTCATAAAATCAATTGGCTCAATTAAAATTTACTGGTTCATAAAATCAATTGGTTCAATTAAAACTTACTGGTTCATAAAATCAGTTGGTTCAAATTAAAATCATATCTTGGTTGACGTTGGTCCAACAATATTGTACGTTGGTTCACATGAAATTATATGTGATATCAGTTGATTCATTCAAATAATCTTGTATGATGGTTCATGTTTGTTCAATTATTATATATCGTTGATATTAGAATTCACTAATGCTTATATTCGGGTTCCCTTATATTCACATAACAATCATCTGAATCATACAATTGGCTCATTTCTATTGGTAAAGTTTTGATCAGTTCATCGGTGAATGTTAATTTTGATAAGTTAATTACTGGTTTTGGTTAAATTTCGATATCACTAATATGGTATATGTAATTGTAATAATCGTGATAGTAATCTCATATTTGAAATTAAAATTGCTATTGGTTTAATTTAGATATGTTAGTTTACATAATGAATCTATCATATATTTCTAGTAAAAGATTATGGCTAAACATTTTGAGTTTGTTACATATGACCATATTATGAAACCAAAATTGTACAAGATGTGCAAAGTGAAGAATAAATGCATGTTATTATCATGAATGTAATACAACACCATAATCTGCTTGGTTCAACAATTAATTATAAAATAATATTATGTTAAACTAATATTTGTTATATATTGCTAAATTATAACTGTTTCTATTTCAGCACAACTAAAAAACTGGTATAACAACATTTATGTTCTTTTTCGTTGTAGACGTTACGGTTCACATTCTTCTTCGTGGGAGACATTGCGTTTCACAATCTTCTTCTTCATGTAGTGGTTATTTTGCCAAATTCCACCCAAAAATCTCATTTTCCCAGAAAATTTGAATTTTCTGAGCTCAAAATATGGCGTCGGATGAATCGTGTTGTAGAACCACATTTTGGCTCTACGTCGTCATAAGCATATTTCTTACAGCGTTTGCTGGGGATATCCGTTCACTGAATTGATTCAAAGCCGGTGAGGTTTTTTAGCTTTTATTTTTTTCTGATTTAGGACTCAAAGCATGAAGATTCTCTATTTAGTTGAATTCATCGATATCAACTTGTGTTGTGGTTTATTTGTATATAAAGTAATCATCTCTTGAAAATTTACTTCTGTTTTGCTGATTTTGAATTGAGTGACAAAGCATGTTCCTATGTTGTCGTTGTTGTTGTGTTCATTCGTTTCTTGACCATCTCAATCTCTTATGCACTTTCTCTTTTGTTTTAGGTAAAATATTTATGAGTAGTGAATAATCAGCATCTTTTGCTCTCTTGTATGTACCTTTTAAACAGGAAACTCCATGGCTATGGAGGTACTACCTAATTTTGGTTTTTCTCTTTATGAAATATTCAATGTTAAAGATCTCTGTTTATAGCTCTCTTGATCTCTCTTTTTAGGCTCCCAATATTCTTAAATAAAATTGTGTCTCCATGGGCTGTTATCCTTCTCTCTATGACTCTTTTACTTGTGTTTGCAGAGATTTCATATCTATGATCTATTTTCTCGTTTTGATTTACTTTTCCAGTTTGTATAATCTGTGATAATAGCTTTTCCTGTTTAAATGGGTAAATATTAGAGCACTGAGATTTTATTGCCTTAGTTAGCAAAAAAAAATTGCTCTACAATCTATCAATCCTAATTTTGAGTGTGCTTCTTTGTCAGAATAGATAACAGGTACATCGGGTAATGGAGTCTTGAGTTTGGTCAGCAAAGAACATATCCAACATACCTCAGCCACAATGTTTGCAACAGCACACTATTCAGTTTCGGATGAAGAATGAGCTACACCATTTTGCTTTTTTGAAGTCCAAGAGATCAGGTTTCGCGCAAGGTAAACGATGTAGCTATTCGTCAAGATAAAATCATCCAAATCACCAGCCCAATCCGCATCTGAGTAAGCATGAAGAATAAGAGGAGAAGACTTATAGAATAGGATACCACTATGTTGGACTCAAGAGGGGGAGCAAAGCATCTATGGGCGAGATTTCATTGAGGATACAACAGAAAAGATACGGATGGTTAAGCTTAATATAAAAGCAGCCCAAGACAGACAGAAGAGTTATGCGGACAAGCGAAGGAAAGAGCTTGAGTTTGCAGTGGGTAACTTGGTGTATCTCAAGACAGTCACTTAAAAGGGTAAAGACCGATCTGCACGGTCACCTAAGCTAAGTCCAAGGTACATGGGGCCTTACAAAATTTTAGAAAGGATTGGGAAGGTTGCCTATAAGGTTGAACTGCCGATTGAACTGGAAGCGTTACATAACGTGTTCCCTGTTTCTATGCTAAAGAAGTGTTTGGGCGATGGGAAACGAGTGGTGATCGAAACCCCAAAAAATCTCAGGGGAAATCTGATTGTGGAAGGAATCCCAGTTCGAGTCCTAGACAAGAAGGTAAAGGCAGACCAAAGAAAGAAAACCAGATTGGTATAGATTATATGGGACGACGATGTTGAAGTTGAATTACTCGAGAACCGGAATTCAGAATGAAAGCAATTTTTCCTAAGTGTTTTGACAAGCAGAAAGCTGGACCGTCCCAGCTTTAGACTAAAGGACGAGTTTATTGAAGTGGGGGAGATTTGTAACACCTGCGTTCCGCAGACTTTCAGGTGAGTCCAGATGGTTTGAGGGAAGTTGGTGCGTTTGGGCGGACTAGAAAATACCATAGGTTAAGTTCAGAATTGGTCAATCTGGACGGGCCAAAGGAAGGTTATCAGTGGAAAAAAGGCTAATGGACTCCGAACATACGTCAGAAATTACTAAGTCTGTGAAATTTGGATTGGGCCATGAGAATCAGACAATATGGTCGGATTCGGAAAAGTATGTCGGATTCGGACCGAAAGGATATCGAACCATATTAGTCGTGGTTTGGACAAGGTAGCAAAGTGTTCGGGCTCAAACGGTCGACCTTCAGACAAGGTTTTGAGATTTTTGGACAAGGGTGGGAATTCAAACATGTTTGGTCCGCATACGGACAGTATTAGATGATGTCGAGATGGTCATGGACGAAGATTGGCTAGGTCGGTCTAGAGCTAGTATGCCGGGATTGTACTGCGATCCTGGACCTGGTTCTGTTTAAGTAAGGTTGAACCCAGTTCAACCAAAGGAAACTAGGGTTAGGGTTTTCATGGACAAAACCTTATAAATAGATGCCTAGAGTCGCCGTCACAACCTAATATGTGAAAAAGCTCTAAGGAAAGAATGAGAAAATAATTTCGAAGGCATAAGGGCGATTTGGGATTGGAATTACTGTGGCAAAGGATCGTTCGTGATCGATTGCATTAAGAGGTGTCAGAATCGCTAAGGCAAAGGTGAATTCATGACCGTGGGTCAATCTGGGTTTGTTTTTGAGAAGACTTGGTTAAGTCTTAGACGGGTTAGCATTGCTTGCTTGTATGTACATTCTGACCGATTGATTACTGTATTCGTACCTGATTGTTGTTTTGAGCTGTTTCGGGTGAATTCGGGTAGCCAAAGTAGGAAATCTGGGCAAACTCTGTGCATGATATATTCTGATTTGTTATCAAACTTGATTAAATAGACTGCTTGATTGGGATTTCTGGTTTTGCCTAGTGGGACGGGATGACCGGCTCACTAAGCATTCTTCTGCTCATGCAATCTGTTTGATTGCAAGTAATGAGTTAACCGATGGCCGTGAAAGTGGCTAAGTAGGAGTGAGACCAAAGCGGGATGGATGAAGGATGGAATAAGACTAGAATTTTGGGTATAGTTTACTTTGTAATAGCTTATTAGCAAATGAGCATTGTACTAGAACCCCTTTTATTGAGTTTATGCACTTATCAAACGGACTGAACAAGAATTTTGACTAAGTATAAGTGGAACGCAATCTGACTAAGTATTTGGCTTGCCCTAGTCCAAACTTAACTCAATCTGGACATAGAACTTTCGAGTTAGGCTGTCACATTTTGGTATCAGAGCCAGGTTTGCTCTAGGGCAAGGTTTGGTTCTAGGGCAATGTTTGGTTCTAGGGTATTGTTAGGTTATAAGAAGTCTGTTAATGCATAATCTGGGTAGATTATTGAATCCATCCTTCACATGCCAAGGTCTCGCGGTAAGTCTGACATGTGTTTCCGTGAGTGTGAATTGAACTAAGTTAGTGAGAGGACTAACTTAGTTAACCTGGTCACTATCGATGCCTAGGAGTAACCGTAACGGAAGAAGGATGAATGTAGGGAATGAGGAGACTACCCGAATTGGTGTGGAAAGGACTGAACAGATTGGTGTCCATAGTGAGGAAAATCAACCAAGTGTTGAAGGAAATGAGAACAAGTTATTTGAAGCTTCTGACTGTGAATTCTGGTACTAGAATCAGGTTGGATTGAATGTTGTGTTTGCCTTGTTGACTCAAGTCTTGGAAAGACTATCTGCTGTAGTACCTGCAGTTGTGCAACCGCGAGTGAATACGGTATCGGTGGAGAATTTGGCTGAAGAAGCCACCCAACTCATGGTCACTCCATTTTACCTGAAGATGATGGACCATATGCAGAAGTTGGGAACAAATTTTTTCTCTGCAGGTGCCAAGCGTATTGACACGGATGAGTGGAGGAGTCAGCTTAAGAGAAACTTTAACTTGATTCGTTGCCCAGAAGATTTTAAGTGTGATATTATGGTCCACTACCTAGAAGGGGATGCACATAAATGATGGCAAATTGTGTCGGGCCGTATGGCAAACCCAAACTGCAGTTGGGAAACCTTCTGTAAGTAGTTTTAGGCAACGTACTTTCCGCTTGACGTGTTTGATAGGCTAGAGGGAGCCATTTTGCATCTCTGTCAAGGATCCATGTGTGTGAGGGAATATGAGACTGTGTTTACCAATCTCAGGAGGTACGCAAGTCGTGAGTTGGACGAGGAAAGAGTCCAAGTGTGCTGCTTCATGCATGGACTACGGCTTGAACTTTGCAATGATGGTCAAGTCCAAAACTATAACTCTGTTGTGGATCCAATGGAAAAGGCAGCACAGTTGGAAAGTGTGCTGGAAGAAGCCAAGTTATTGGGAGAGAAGAAATGAGTCCAGACTATATCCCAAGCCCAGTCCAGGAGTGGATCCGGATAGCAATTCATGAAAGTTAATGCAAATGCATCGGGCAAGCTAGTTGTTGCCCGCAGTGCATACAAAGTCTATGGAAAGGAGCACTTCGGAACTTGTAGGGTTACTTCTGGAGCTTACTTTCGATGTGGTGGTACAGACCAAAAGATTTGGGATTGCCCGAAGGAGGACATGAGGGGAAAGGATGTGAGATCAGATGGAGCCAAGGTGTGCTACAACTGTGGATAAGCTGGGCACATCAAGGTGAATTGTCCAAAACTAGTGTAGTCTTTATGGAAACGGGTAACTGAAGGACTGCCACCACCAGCGCCATCGAAGAGACCAGAACACTGCTCGCCCAATTACCAGTAAGTCCTATCATATACCTTAGCATTTCTTGGTGAATTTGCCTGTTATGTGTATTACGTGCATTAGGTTACTTAGTGTTTTAGATGAATGTGTAGGAACCTTGAACATGGGTGGTGTGGCAACACATTATTTTGTGCATCCAAAGATGGTTGGTATTGATGAGTTTCAGAATGAACCTGAAGTAAGTAGTGGGTTAGTCCGAGTAGTTGGCGGAAAGATGATGGATATCTTAGGGAACATTTGGAAAATTATGAAGGGAGTAAGCATGCCAGCCGATCTTGTGATCTACCAAGTGAAGTCTTATGACGTCATCTTGGGAATATACTGGCTAGGAAAGCATAAGGCACACTTAGACAGCCATCACGTCGAGTTGAGTTCGAGAATGGTGGGGAAAAGCTGGTATATCAAGGAATCCAACCCACCTCATGAAGTTTGATTGTCTCGGCTATCCAAGCGGAATGGATGCTCGACCAAGGATGTAAAGCGTACTTAGCTATGATCACTATTCCAGAAGTTAGACCAAACACATAACTTAGGGACATTCTAGTGCTGAATAAGTTTGAGGATGTGTTTGCAGCAGTGACCCGTTTACCACCAGCTCGATCTGATTTGTTCACGATTGAGTTAGAACCCAGAACAGTGCCTATCTCCAAAACACCTTACCAGATGGCGCCTTTAGAGATGGCTGAGTTAAAGGTACCTTCGCGAATTGATGGAATTGGAATTCATAAGACCGAGTAGCGTGCACAAGTGTTACTCGTTAAGAAGAAAGATAGTACATTCAGCATGTACATTGATTACCATGAGCTAAACAGAGTGACGGTAAAGAACAAGTACCCTCTTCGACAGATAGACGAGTTTCTAGACCAACTCAGAGGTGCTACTTTGTTCTCAAAGATTGACCTGGCCTCGAGTTATCATCAAATCCCAATCATGGAGTTAGATGTTTGGAAAACAGCCTTCTGGAAAAGGTACGGACACTACAAATTCATGGTCATGCCTTCCGGGCTGACTAACACACCAACTGCCTTCATGAAACTGACGAGCGACGTTTTCAGAGAATTCTTGGATGAATTCGTGATCATCTTCATAGATGATATCCTCGTTTACTCTAAGAACCCAGTAGAGCATCAAGGTCACTTAAGGATATTTTTGGGAAAACTAAGAGAACACAAGTAGTTCGCCAAGCTAAGCAAGTGCAATTTTTTGAAAAGGGAAATCAGATTCTTGGGTTATGTGGTCTCCAATAAGGGAGTGTTTGTTGATCCAGAAAAGATAAAGCCAATTGCAGGATGGCCTAGACCCTTGAACGTATCAGAAGAGTTTTCTTGGTTTGGCTGTGTAATACCAAAGATTTTTCAAAGGCTTTGCAGAAGCATGGTGCAGCCAATGACTGAGCTTACGAGGAAAGATGTCCCACTTAAATGGACCACAAGAATATGAAGGGAGTTTCTCAAAGCTTAAGGAGATACTAACGAGTACTCTAGTTCCGATTTTTCCGGAACCAAGTGAGCCTTACGTGATGTTACGGATGCATCAAGGATGGGTCTCAATTGCGTATTGATGCAGCATGGAAACGTGATTGCTTATGCATCACGACAGTTAAGGAAACATGAAATGGATTACCTTACTCATGATCTAGAGTTGGCTGCAGTGGCTTTCGCCTTGAAGATATGGCGCTTCCACTTTTATGGTGGCAAGGTCCAAGTATTCATGGAGCATAAGAGTTTGAAGCACGTCTTCACTCAGCTGCAACTGAATCTGAGGCAAAGGCGATAGATGGAACTGATCACGGACTGTAACTTGGACATAGATTACCATCCAAGTAAAGCAAACTTAGTTGCGGATGTTCTAAGTAAGAAGAGAGTAGACGTGAACTCTGAGAGGGAAATGGAAGGGATGGTTAGCATGGTTGGAACGTTGGCTCTATCAGTCTTAACGATAGAAGAAGAACCTTTATCTTTGGGTGTAGTGGATCATGCTGACTTATTGAGTAGAGTATGGTTGGCTCAAGAAAAGGACGAGAATATAAAAAAAGTTACAAAGAACGATAAGACCGAGTACCAGACTTCGAATAACAGAATTATTTCTGGTCAATGGCTGAGTGTGTGTTCTGAATAATCCTGGACTGTGGGAAGAAATCCTTAAGGAAGCACATCAGTCTAAGTTGGTTATCCATCCAGGGGTGACTAAGATTTATCGTGATCGGAAAGGTACTATTATTGGGTTGGAATGAAATGAGATGTGCTAAATGGATATTCGAATGCCCTACTTGCCAAATGGTTAAGGCCAAACACCAAGTTTCTAGTTGATTGTTGCAGAGCCTACCTATCTTGGAATTGAAATGGGACCTAATAACCATAGATTTTATCACGGGATTACCCATGTGTGACAAGAAAGATGCGATCTGGGTAATCATTGTTCGACTGACCAAGTATGCACACTTCATTGCAGTCAATAGAATGGATACAGCTGGAAAGTTAACTGAGATCTACGTGAAAGAGATAGTCCAGTTGCACGGTGCACTAGCAAGTAGTGTTTCGGACCAGGATGCTAAGTTCTGTTCAGCGTTTTGGAAGGCACTTCAGACCAGATTAGGGACTAAGGTCCATGCAAGTACGGCTTATCATCCACAAACAGACGGCCAGTCAGAAAGGACCATCTAAACACTTGAGGATTTATTGTGGGCTAGTGTATTGGATTGAGGCGGTAAGTGGGAGGAGCACTTACCTTTAGCCGAGTTTGCGTATAACAAAATGTTATCACACAAGTATTGGAATGTCACCTTTTGAGGCACTTTATTGGATACCACTATATTGGACTCAGAGCATCTATAGGCGAGATTTCATTGAGGATACTGATCTTTTTGATTTTTGATGGTTTTAGAGTCTCATTTTAGGTCACTTTGCATTCATCTAGCTAGACGTTCCTTGCATTTAGGTCCCTTTAGGCTTGTTTTGCATTCTTTGCATTTGCATTTGAAGTTTTGGAGTTCATCTAGGTAAAAGAAGCATAAAAGGAGCAAAACTGGAGCCAAAGAGAATTGGAGCAGCTGCTGGAACGTCTAAGTCAAGAAGGATCGTACGCCCTCAGATCGCCACCTCGCGGATCGTACACGAGGACTTACCTCAATCTATCTGCTGCGAGGAAAGACAAGTGCGAAACAAAGACTCATCCCTCTTCACATCAAAGGTCAGACTCGGAGCCACAACTCAGACAAGAACCACGAGGATACAGAAATAAAGTGTTCCTCGGGGCCCAAGCTCGCGCAAGGTCTCTGAGGGAAGCTTCACTGACCGCCTGGTTGACCGACTTAGGTTGGTTTGACCATTAAGTTTATGAGAATGATCCTATAAATACCCCTCTAATGACTCTGTTATCATTATATGATGTTTTAGCCGAAAAAATACTCTTTATTTTATTGCATTTTTGTTTAAGCTTGTTTTAAGGTTTTTACTCTTTAATGGTTATCAATCGAATGATTTAGTATTTTGCTTTTTTTTGTCACAAGCCTTCTTAGATTAAGATAAGGGTGATTTACTCAAATAGTGTAGAATTATAGGTAAATAACTCAAATAGTGCGGAATTATCATTAATTACTCAAATACTCTTGTTTTTTAATTGCCATTTTGCCCTTTTGAGATTTGTAAACAAAAACATAATAACGAAAATGCCATTAATGAAAAGTGCCACGTCAGCCCAAAAATCGCGTAGGTCTGCCGCGAAGATCTACCAACGCTCTACCAAAGCTCTACATAGCTCAACCAAAGCTCAACCAAGGTTAGCCAAAGCTCAACTTAGATCCACCAAAGCTCCACCAAAACTTCACCAAAGCTCAACCAAGATCTACCAAGCTCCACCTAAACTCCACCAAACCATAATTCATGTTCATAAAGCCGTTTCAAATAAAAACCACACTATATTTCCGTAATTAGAAAGTAATTTTGTCAAACACTAAATGACTCAGGTTTTGTCTGTTTGGTAGATTTTGGTAGACTGTGGTAAAGTTTGGTAGAGTTAGCATTGCTAGTGTGGTAGAGCTTGGTAGGGTTTGGTTGAGCTATGGCAGAGATGACTCATTTAACCTAGTTTGTAGAATGACGATTTTATCCCTTCATTCTCTCTAACTCGATGCCGCCAACCACCATTGAAGCAAAAATCACAATTGTTGCTTCTTTTGAGCTTAGTTTGTGCTTCTTTTGAGCTTCATAAGTGTTCAAAAAAAGTGCAAAGAAGAAGATAGNAAGAAAAGATATTCGACATCTAATGATGAGTACTTAGACATTGAAATGAGGTCACTACAATTAGCTGTTGGTCAAATANTTCAATTAGCTGTTGGTCAAATGTATCCCACCAAAGACGATCTTGAGTCAAGGTTGAAGACATATTCTGTTTTACATAGGTTTGACTTCGATGTCGTATCTTCATCGACGATGTTATTGGTTGTGAGATGTTGGGTTCCAAACTGCACTTGGACAGTGCGTGCTTCACGCTAGGATTCTGAGAGTCCGTATTTTTGTATTCGAATATATTGTGGAGAACACACTTGCTCAGTTATGGAAAGGTCATCTCGGGCACGTCAAGCAACGCTCGATATTCTTGTTCGTTTGTACTTGGATTTTGTTGGTGGTGTTGGGCCTTCTATTCTTCCCGTTCATGTTGCTGAATCACTTAATAAACGATTCAGTTTGAAGGTATAATTTCTTCATGGTAGACGTTTAGTAGACTTTGGTTGACTTTAGTTGACTTTGGTAGACTCATGGTAGACTTTGGTAGACTCATGGTAGACTTTGGTTGACTCATGGTTGACTCATGGTAGACTTTGGTGGAGTCTACTAAAGTTGACCATACGTCTACCATGAGTCTACCATGAGTCTACCATATGTCTACCATGAGTCTACCAAAGTCTACCACACGTCTACCATGAGTCTATCAAAGTCTACCATGAATCTACCAAAGTCTACCATGAGTCTAGTTAAGTCTACCAGGCGTTAGTAGATGTTAGTTACGTTTGGTTGAGTTATAACTTTGCCTCTTTGTTTGAACTTTGTACAGATGAAGTACTGGAAGGCACATCGTACTTTAAAGGAAGCTCGGGCTCTAGTTACAGGAACTTCAGAGAATAGTTTTGAAGAACTTCCATCGTATTTGTATATGATTAGACGAGCAAATCCAGGAACACTTATGAAGCTGGAAGTAGATGGATATGATAGGTTCAAGTTTCTATTCCTTGCATTTGATGCAAGCATCAGAGGATTTCCTTATATGAGGAAGGTTGTTGTTGTGGATGGAACATTTTTACAAGGAAAATATAAAGGGACTCTTCTCACGGCAACAATGCAAGACAGGAATTTCAACATTTTTCCTATGGCATTTGGTGTTGTTGATACCGAAAATGATGAATCTTGGGAATGGTTTTTTAGACAACTCAACCGTGTCATTCCCGATGATAAAGAGTTGGCCATCATTTCAGATAGGCATAGATCAATAGCCAAAGCAATAACAAATGTGTATCCGCTTGCCGTCCATGGGATTTGCACTTACCATCTACGTAAAAGTATTTTGTCCAATTTCAAAGGAGGAGAGTCCTTTAAGCTGTTCAAGAAGGATGCTATTGCATATAGGCGTGACGAGTTTAATGCGATCTTGGGCCAAATAGAGAGACTAGATCGAACACTATATGAGTATTTTCTTAGGGCTGATGTTCGTTTGTGGAGTTGTGCACATTTCCCTGGGAATAGATACAACTTCACGACGTTAAACATAGTAGAATCTATCAATCATGCGTTAGCTAAAGTGCAAACATTTCCTATTGTGCAACTTATAGATGCCATTAGGGCAATGTTAACAAGGTGGTTCGTGAAGAGGAGGGCAAAGGCAGCTGCAACAACGACCATTCTCACTACAACAATCGAAAAACTTCTCAAGGTACGTCTTGGTAGAGATTTGTGGAGTTAGGTAGAGTTTGGTGAAGTTTGGTAGAGTTAGGTGGAGCATTGGTAGAGTTTGGTAGAGTTAGGTAGAGGTTTGGTAGAGTTTTGGTAGAGCTTTGGTAGAGTTAGGTTGAGCATTGGTAGAGTTTGGTAGAGTTAGGTAGAGCTTTGGTAGAGTTTTGGTAGAGGTTTGGTAGAGTTAGGTAGAGCTTTGGTAGAGTTAGGTAGAGTTTTGGTAGAGTTTTGGTAGAGTTTTGGTAAAGTTAGGTAGAGCTTTGGTAGACATTGGTGGAGTTTTGGTAGAGTTATGGTAGACTTTGGTTGACATACTGTTTTTTTCACCATGCAGAATAGACTCCTCGAAGCCACACAGTACAATGTGCAAAACATTGATGAGCATCAACAAGCTCAAACTCCTCACATTTGGTTAATTTGACTGAGAAAACGTGCTCTTGCAACAGGTTTGACGTGGATAAAATTCCTTGTGTGCACGCCTTAGCCGTAGCAGAAGTATGGAAGCATTCGAAGATCGAGCTCACTAATCCTTACTATTATAGGAGTTACTTGTACCATGCGTATGCCAAATGTGTGATGCCAAGAGATGCAGCACTTCCAATACCTGAAGAGGTGGCTCGTAAAGTTTGTTTACCTCCTGTTGTATGTAACCAACCTGGTAGGCCAAAGAACTCACAGATAAAAACTTGGTTTGAGTGCTCATTAGAGGCAAAGCGCCCAAGAAAAGTGACGACTTGTTCGCGATGTAAAGGTGTGGGACATAATGCTCGAACATATAGAACAGACGACCAATCTTGAACTAAGTAAACCAAACTCTATTATGTGTTTATTATGTATACATGTTATGTGTATCTCTACAAAACTATATTATGTGTTTACCAAACTCTATTATGTGATTTTATCCATGTTATGTGGACGGTCAACTCTACTAACCAAACTCTACCAAAGATCAACCATGTTGCGCTAATATTCGAAAGATCAACGAAAGTCTACCAAAGATCAACCAAACTGTACCAAAGATCAACCAAACTCTACCAAAGATCAACCAAGTTCTACCAAAGATCAACCAAGCTCTACAAAAGATCAACTAAGCTCTACCAAAGATCAATTAACTCTAACAGAGATCAACCAAACTCTATTATGCGTATATCCATGTTATGTGGACAGTCAACTCTACTAACCGCCTTATCAATTTGTTATGAAGAAGACTATCATTTGTTAAGTTAATATATTACCAGATATTAATAAATTTTGTCCATTACAAAATGAAAGTTAGTGATATACTCTCGTAGGACCATCTTCTACGTCAAAAAATAATGGTCCTTTGAGAGTATTTGTTAATAAAAGAGAGTTTTGTAAAAGCTAATACAAACTCTACCAAGATCTACATAAGAACAACCATGATCTACCACTCCGTAAGCAACCCATGCGATACTGTAATTAGTACCGCCATATCAATGTTTTCTTCACGAGGAAGCGGACATGAGGAGCTAATTGTCTTTGGTATTGGAAGCCCATCCATAACTTCAATGCCTAATTTCAACCGCATAAATGGGACGCCATCATCATGTATTTTCTTAAACGGAAGTCCAAGGGCTAAACACTCAATAAACTTCAGCGTGTATATGCCACAATCACCAGATTGGTGATTCACCGGCGTCGCTTTTACCCTAGATATTGTGTATGGCTTCGCTTTTACATGTTTCTGCATATCCTTTGGTGGCATGGTCCTATGAAGATATGGAATCATCCTCGCGTACGGCCTGTTTGCAGAAAAAAAGGTAATCACATTCATAAGTTAGATCAACCAAGCTCTACCGAAGGTCTACCAAGATCTACCAAAGGTCTACCAAAGGTCTACCAAAGGTCTACCAAGATCTACCAAAGGTCTACCAAGCTCTACCAAAGGTCAACCAAGCTCTACCAAAGGTCAACCAACCTCTACTAAAGGTCAACGATCTATAAATCTCTACCATTAAGTTGTGTAGATGAAGAGTACCTAACTGAGTCTATCAATACTGGATAGGAAATAGCTGAGAGGGCAGGATCGTATATGCTCACTGTCTCCTTAACCAAATCAATGACAACCGCAACCCAATGGACGGTTTGGATGTTATGAGCAAGGTACAATGTGTCAACATCCCGAAACCAGTGCTTATTTGTTTGACACCTTATTGGTAGTAGCCCAGTATACATTTCGCGAAAAGACTCATCAAACATATACTTCTGAGGGTTTTCCTTGAAGGCGTTGTACTTCATACACCATAACCAACATAGTCCAGGATCGAGAAATGCTATCCTATCACTATGATATGGAGTTGGATTCTGCAAAAATCTTCGACAAAACAAATTCATACCGCTACTCATGTGCTGCACATAACAAGGTAACATAATATTAACACAACCAAAGTCATAAGCAAGAAGATGGAAATTGTGACTAAATTGTAAACTCCACCAAACTCTACCAAACTTCCTCCAAACTCTACCAAAGCTCTACCATAGGTCAACCAAACTTTACCAAACTCTACCAAAGATCTACCATAGGTCAACCAAAGATCTACCATAGGTCCACTAAATCTCTACCAAGGATCTAGCATAGGTCAACCAAACTTTACCAAACTCTACCAAAGATCAACTAAACTCTAGCAAGGAACTTACCAAATCTGTGAACCATCCGTACGTATTGTGTGGCCATAAACGTCTAGGCATCAGCAACTGGATATAGAACTCACCTAACGGACTAATGTCGTCCATAGCGTTATCCCTACAAACGGTGCAAATTAGTAAACATCATAGACATTAGAATCGTAGCACAGAGAATATCAGATCCTTACAATTTGTGTTTGACAAGGAGACAAAGCCGATTCATTTTGGGACGATGTATTGCTCCGAATGGATCATATGCGTTAGGGTTACTCGAAACTATGTGATCTGTTATGATGCGCCTCATAACAGAACTTCCTTCGAAGGGGGATTTCTG
>OVBA01004435.1:0-23524 GCA_900406435.1 Lepidium aucheri | reverse complement strand
TCCTAATCTAAAAAGGAATTATGAATATTAATTACTATATATATATATATATAAACACATAAACGATTTTTCAATACCTTCTAACTTTTTAAGTTTTCTCCAATTTGAGTTTTTTTTTCGTTTACATCCAGAGCAATCAAGGTAAACAAAAAAAAAGTAAAAAATTTAAATTTAATGTGTTATTATTTTATTTTACTAATATTAGCATGAAATCTTATCATCTTATTATATAAAATAGAGTTTTAGAAGTTAGTAATAAACGGATTCTTCCACGTGTCAATTTCAACCATCCAAAATTGTGGATATCATATTATACATTGTTGGGTTTCAAAAGTTAGTAATCAACGAGATTTTTCTACGTGTTGAATCTGATTATAACCTATTATATTAAGTTGGATTTCAAAAGTTAGTAACTAAAAGAGATTCTCCACGTGAGAGTTCTTATTATTAAGTTGAATCTCAAAATTTACAAACATATAAATTTCTGAGACATTATTCAAAATATATATTAAATAATATTTAATGATGCACGGGTCCATATCTAATATATATATATATATATATATCTTGTAATCATAACAGTTTTTATTTCCAAATTAAAATAGTGAAACTAAATATTATTTTTAGTTTATTTTTATTTATATTGGGAATGATAAAATAAAATTATATGTTATTTTTGAACTAATTTTGTAGTCGCCAATCATACTTCGATATGCAGAAAACACTTGGTCATCACATCACTACATGAAAACGTGTGTGCTATCAGAACTTTTTACAGACCATTGACTGACTAGTGATTACCAAACAACAATAAAATTATTAGTTATCTAATATTAATGTTCTTTGGAATTCTAAATAAGTTTAGGATTGATTTGCTTTGTCCATATGAACTATCAACATCAAAACAAAATTGTATGGAAGTCATCTCATATGTGTTGGGTTATAACGTCACTGACGTTTTCTTCATCACCATTTTATTAAATTTTTAGTAATATTCGACGATAAGAAAAATAAAACATTTTAATTCCAAACCAGGGTGACGAGGAGGACGATTTCCGGCGGTGAGGAGGGCAATTTCCAGCGATGATATGGGACTCTCTCAGCAGCGTTTTTCGACAGCTGTCTCGGGAGCAAGATCTGGAAATCTCTGAAGGCTCTTGAGACTCTTGAAGAATATCATCGGTAATTTTTGTTACCAATCTAGATTTCCTTTTTGGGTGTTGTTAACCTTGAGTTTGAGTTTAGGATGAATAAGCAAGGGATTTCATTCTGTAACATCCTTGTTGTTTATCTTCTCGGCCTCATCCCTTAATGTCCGATCTAGAGGTTCCTACGAGATCAATTTGAGATTAGTCTATCTTATGACAACCTAGATATTATTGGCAAATTGATACCTCATTTTTTACCTAAGGGGACTGAAATCAATGGTTGTGATAACATTACTTTCACAGCCTTTGTTTTTGTACTGATCCTTAGGAATGAATCTATGGTAGTTGGAGAAGAACACTTTGGATCACGGAAGTTCATAGCTCTGTTGTCTTTAGTTTTTCTTCATCAACTTAGTACTTTGGATAAGAATCAGAGACATTGTAATCTCTCTGTCTTATAGGAGATCTCACAATGGACTTCTAATTATCATTTTGCAAGTGTTGGAGATTGGACATCACTGAATCTTCACACTCTTAACTTCAGGTATGATATTAGACTCCAATTTCTCCACAGATTTTTCGGTTTACACAGACTAGTAAATCCAATAGAAAATCTGAGGAAAATAAGCTCTATAAGTAGATTGTGGTTATACACCATCTCTCCATCGTTAAAATTTTATTGCACATTGGAAAAGGCAAAACAAAACTTGTTTAATGCTCGGAATTTGATAGCTTGCAAACTTCAGGATGAGAATGAAAGTTAGTTACCACTCTCACCTAGATTACATGAAAAGAGCACAATTAGTTCGATTGGGGTTTGATTTACAAGCATCCATATCTCTCAAATGGTTTTATATAGTTACATATCCGCTTGAGATTATGACTAAATATTCTATGAGTTTGTATATCAATCTGGGAGATAGGTTTGAATCATCTTTTGAAATGTCCTGAACCCTCCTATATCATGTATGTGTTAGAGGAATACTGTACTTGGGATCCACACCTATATAGAATGGCCAAGATACATCTACTCTTTCTGATAATACTATGTATTTGGAAATCTTTTTCAGACTTGACTGAGAGTATGGACTGGTCTTCATTCCAACAAGCTGATGTTAATTTATCGACTCAAGGAAGGACCATTACATTTGGTTCTATTATCAAAACCATAGCCGACTCCCTTGTAAAGTATAAAATCTGATCCTATTCTTGGGTTATTGGTGCTTTAGACATAACTAGTAGCTTCTTCTCAGCTATTTGCATTTTGTATCATTTGATTACGAGTGAATCTGATATCATGAAAAGTAGAGGTCTTTATTTTTCCAATCTCAGCTGGAATTATAGATCTTGAAATATCGATGAAGTTCTAGTATAATCTGGCATTTCAGAGATTAACGTTAGCTCCACATTGGATTGGTTAATCATAAGTCTAGCGGTAATTCGAGAACTTGTTGCTAGGCATGTTAGTGTCTTCTGCTTCTTTAATAAATTTATAACAAGTGAAGCTTTATTACTTAAGGTATGTGCTTTTATATCGAGTTATAAGTAACAGAACTGCGAGATTTTGGCAATAATCATTGTCTCTCAATGACGTCTCTTGAATTTAAATCGATTCCTTCTTTTAAATTTCAAATCATATTACACTATGTGATATGGAAAGAATATAAAAGAATTAAAATCGCAAGATATTTTATAGGACTAATAAGTTACATAATCGTAATATTCTATACTATAAGGAAATTTGCAATTTTGATTTGGTTGTCTTTCCTTTTAGTTCATATACGGTTTAAACCTACTGCTTTCCTTTCTGTGAGTAATTCTAGAATATGGTCGACCCTCTATAAATGGCTTATTTCTTTTTACTCTTCTCGCCAGAACATTTCAAAAATCTACTTTAAAAATTTCTGCCTCTTAATTTCTTCTTTGATTATTTCTACTTTGTGGTTTTGTTTTGTGAGGATGTCTCAAATAAATTTAGCCAAGAAGATGGCTGAAGAATCACCTCCAAGGAGGATGAAGATCAAGACTCCCAAGATCGACAACTCAGCCATGTTAGCGAGATGTTCCAAAGTTCTTATGGGTCGATGCTTGAATCCACTTATCAAGAACGTCGATACATTCATCTTCCGAATGCTTCAATTCTGGAATATGGTAAGTCAAGTCAATGGCCTAAATTTGGGCAATGGACGTTTCCAGTTGAGTTCCAAGAAGTCGCCGACTTGGAAACTATCCTCAACTATGGATCGATTAATTTTGATGGCTAAATGGTCACCTATGCTTCGTGGAAAGCTCTAGCAGATGCAGACTATCCAATTCAATTAGTTAGTGGACCAGAATAAGTGGTATTCCCTTTGAATACCGAGTGGAGGAGGTATATCGGCTGGTGACTAGTTCCATTGGATCAATAATCCACAATGATGTGTTAAAGGGTAAAGTACTGGTGGATTTACCTTGCTCTAAATCTTTGATCTTGTCTTCTATTCTTGAGTTTGAAGAAGGACAGGAAACTAAAATTATGTTCGAATACAAGAGGATAGTATGATTTTGCTCTCTCTGTTACCGTATGACACATGAAGCTAACATTTGCTACAAAGCACAAAAGGAGGGTACAACACCAAGTAATGCTGAGAGAAGAAAAAATAGGATTAGTACCAGAAATAAGAGTTTTAAGGGTGCAGTTCTGAGTGGTCAAAAACAAGGAGTTGCAATCTCTAAGGCCATCTCTTACAAGGGAGGGAGTTAAGAAGACCCATGGCTTGCTCCAAAAGAGGCCAAAGAGAGCTCACAAAATCATACATTCTGACCTTGTACCACTCATTCCTTGTTCAGACATTTTGCATGGTTCTTCATCTAATAAACCTGAGAAGAATGCTGATGAAAGCTTGGTCATGGAGACTTTGTCGTCAAAAAAAGTGAGGCGGCCGCTGTTTCATGACAAATAAACAAACATGGCAGTCTTGACACTCAAATTGTTGCTGCACAAATTAGTACCAATGAGGTACTTGATCCAATTCCAGCGAGTTCAAAGGACGTAGAAGGGAATGCAAAATCTGTCAGAGGTCCAATCCGTATTATCCCATCTCTTTTTGTGAATCATGATGTTGATATAAATGATGATGTGATAGAAGGATGAAAATCCAGATCCTAACATAGATTCCGTTTTGGATGTTGTGGCTTTTGAGGCTGCAGTGGCTAGTGCTCAAAATCTGGCTGATGTTGATATAGCTAGGATACATTAGGAATTTGCTCAAAAATTGAAGCAGTGTCAAGAAGCAAAGCTTACAAAACCTCCTTTAGGTCTGAGCAAGCCTTCATTGAGATCTTCTATACCTCTTTGTGGAATGAATGTGAAGAAAATGATAGCGGTAGCAACAATGTTCCCTCATATTAAGTCAACGAACCACAAGACAAGAGAGGGAAACTCTACATAGCAACGTTAAGGCTTCACCACTTTTTCGCATTTATTTTATTTTATTTCAAACATTATGTTGGAACTTCCAGGGAATTGACAACAAAATTTTGATTAGTTACCTTCGTGATATCTTGAGGAAATTTAAACCAGATTTTGTATTTCTTTCTGAAACAAAAAATAATTTCCTTTTTATGAAAAAAATTCAATCAAATTTGGGTTACAATTTTTTATCTACGGTTGAATCATTAGGTTCAACCAGAGGTTTAGCTTTGTTTTACTCTGTTAACTTTAATGTCAAAATTAACCACACAGATAAAAACATGATAGACATATCTTTGGACCTTAAAGGTATAAAAACTAATATCACTTTTTTGTATGGTGAACCTATTAAAAGTAGAAGGAATTATGTATGGGAAAGATTAACTAGAATGAGAATAAGTAGAAATGATCCATGGTTAATCATTGGTAATTTTAATGAATTATCGGGAACCATGAAAAGCAGGGGGGTTTATTACGACATGCTAATTCCTTCATGACCTTTAACCAGATGATTCATGATTACGGTATGGTAGATTTTCCAAAATTAGGCAATTCATGGTCCTGGCGAGGTGTTAGAAATAATGGAATAGTACGTTGTGTCCTTAATAAAGCTTATGGTAATAGCGAATGGCATGATTTATTCCCAAAATCAGAACACGAATATTTAGACATGTTAGGTTCTGATCATAGACCTATTATAGGTAAATTCAATGATCAGAATATTAAACCCTACAAACAATTTATCTTTGATAAAAGATGGATTGGTAAAAATGGATTTCAGAAAACGGTTGAAAAAAGTTGGAAAGGTCTGACCTGTCGTCGACGAGTTACTTTCATAGGAAAACTCAAAGCATGTCGTCAGGAAATTTCTCACTGGAGGAGTAAGAATTTCCAACAAGAAGTTTAGAAAATTAGTGAATTTACAAAAAATTGTAGAAGATCTCAAAAATTGTAATAAGAACAATACAAAAAAAATATTAGAAACCAATGCAAACCTCAAACAAGCATATATTGAGGAGAAGGCTTATTGGAAACAACAAAAAGCCGCTTTCATACGCAAACAAGGCAACGAAGAGCACGTAACCGTATAACTGGACTAATGACTGATAGTGGGGAGTGGGTAACAAAGGAAGATGAAATTTTGATCGAGGCCTCATGCTATTTCTCAAAACTTTTCTCTAGTAATGGTAACACTGTCATTTTATTGGATGAAATAGAGTCTAAGATAACAGACTTTGATAATCAACTCTTGATGAAAATGATCACTGAGGACGAGGTCAAATCGGTCCTATTTATGATGGATCCGAGGAAAACCGCAGGACCGGATGGTATGACGGTCCTTTTCTTCTAGAAATTGTGGAACATTATTAAGGATGATATAGTATCCTTAGTTAATGACTTTCTCAGCCAAGGGTCCTTTGAACACGATTTGAATAAGACAAATATTTGTCTTATTCCAAAGACTTCAAGACCAACAAAAATGGCGAAATTCCGACCTATTAGTCTTTTTAATGTTGCCTATAAAATAATATCCAAAGTTTTATGTCTTTGACTCAAAAGAGTTTTACCAAAACTAACATTTGAAACCCAATCGGCTTTTGTCGCTGGAAGACTTATTTCAGAAAATATTTTGATTTCTCAAGAGATGTTTCATGCTCTTAGAACAAATAAAGCTGTTAAAGATAAATTTATGGCCGTCAAAACAGATATGAGCAAAGCCTATGATAGAGTAGAATGGAATTTGGTCACTGAACTAATGTGTAAATTAGGATTTAGTGACAATTGGATTAGATGTATTATGTACAGTATAACCACCATAGGATATTCAATTCTCATCAATGGGGTAGAGGGAGTACTATCCCAAAATGGGGATTAAGACAAGGAGATCCTTACACCCTATATTTTATACTTTGCACGGAAGTTCTTATTGCCAAATTGAGACAAGCGGAACAACGCAAACTTATTTTAGGTATATCTATTACAAGAGCAAGCCCAACTGTTTCCCACCTTTTATTTGCGGATAATAGTTTGTTTCTTTTGTAAAGCTACTAAATAAGAAACTATACAAATTCTAAAGATACTAAAAGAGTATGAGTTGGTTTCTGGTCAACAAATAAATTTTGACAAATCATCAATACAGTTTGGTCATTCCCTACCAGAAAACCAAAAAATAGAGTTACATCAAATCCTTGGGATTACCAATGTAGGAGGTATGGGCTCCTATCTGGGTCTTCCAGAAATATAAGTGGGGCTAGAACGAAAGTTTTTGCCTTTGTGAGAAAAAAGATTCAAGAAAGGATAAATACATGGTCCTCTAAATTTTTATCCAAGGTGGGTAAGGAGGTTCTGATTAAATCAGTTCTCACAGCATTACCAACATATGTGATGTCATGTTACCGTTTACCTAAGACTATTATAGTTAAATTAAATTCAGCAATAGCAAACTTTTGGTGGTCAAGTCCTGAAACATCTAAAGGTATCCACTAGAAGCAATGGAAAAAAGTATGCAAACCAAAATCCGAAGGTGGTTTGGGGTTTAGAGCTTTGGAGGAATTTAATTCATCACTTCTGGCTAAACAACTGTGGCGTTTACTTGATGCCCATAATTCACTATTTGCGAAGGTAATGAAAGGGTGTTATTATAAAGATCAATGTCTTTTAACAGCAAAAATAAACGCTACCTTGTCTTATGGTTGGCATAGTATCTACTCGGCTGAATCATTAGTTCACAAGGGCATGATAAGAAAAATTGGTGATGGTAAAACAATCCATGTTTGGAAGGACCCATGGATTATGGATACTATTCCCCAAATTTGCAGCGAGTATGAATCCAAATTTGTTTCCCAATCTGACTGTGAACCAATTCATTGATCATAGCTCTGGATCATGGAAAGAAATCCTAGTTTACCAATATTTTGACCCTAGAGATGTCCAACTGATTTTGGGTATTGCCATACCTAGGAGGCAAATACCAGATTACTAGGGTTGACATTTTACTAAAACGGGACGGTATTTTGTTAAGCCAAGCTATCAAATTGCGGAATTATTGTCTTTATTAGAAGTTGGACAATATGTTCCTAATCTTCAAGTTTTACATAATAAAATTTGGAAAATCAATTGTCCAATAAAATCTGACACTTTATATGGCAAACCTTATCTGGTTGTACTGTTGTAAAGTAGAATTTGGAACAAAGAGGAGTTGATTGTGATACTCGATGTTCATGTTGTTGTATAGAGGGTGAACCCATAAATCACGCGCTTTTTGAATGTCCTCCAGCGGTTCAAACACTTTCCTGTATTCCTTTAGCGACAGATGTTTTTCCACGAGGTTCAATATGGTACAATCTTGATTATTTATTCTAGCGGATACCAGATCAAGATGAGATGAAGATTTTCCCCTCGATTATTTGGAACATTTGGAAAACAAGAAATTATTATTGCTTTTCAAATAATGATACTTACCCTCGTAACATAATAATTCAAGCGGTAGCAGACTACAAAGAATGGTGTATAACTCGAAATAAACTCAAGGAATTTAAAGCTCACTTAGTAGTTCACACCGCCATAAAGAAGTGCTCATTGTTTCTCCCATCCACATCCAATCAAAGTTTCACAGGCGATAAATGTTTGGTGGACGCTTCCTAGAAGAGTTCGGACCTTCAAACTAGTTTAGGTTGGTTCTGCTTTCCAGATTCAGTGGAAGAAGTATATATGAGAGCGCGGAGCGTCAATCAGAGTCTTTATGCCCTTCACTCAGAGATTAAAGTGGTTCTTTTGGCAATGGAGTCTCTCCCGATGCTTTAGATCACGGGGTGGAGATTTCGACGGATTGTGAGATGGTGCTGAAGATAATTAACTATCCGAAAGAGTAGCCAGCTTTTCTCCATCTATCCCTCTTTGTTATTCTCAGGTCTTTAAATCATAAAGCTGATTCTCTGCTTGTAATATTGAAAAGACTGACATCAAAAAAGAAGGTTGTAACAACGAAACGCTCTTGACTCATTGATGTAACCATTGTTTCTTGACTCTTGGTTTTGTTTATAATATAATTGTTGTTGACAAAAAAAAAGTAATATCGATGATTACAACTAACGTATATTTACCATTCATTTGTTTTGAGAATATTCTACAAATGTATATTTACCATTCACTTGTTTTGAGAATATTCTACAACTAGATGTCCGAGTTAGATAATATTTGTTTGTTTTATATATTTATTTTATTGTTTGATTTGTATGTGTAAATTTATTAATTAATTATATATATATATATATTTGATATATTAAAAATAAATTTATAGTGATCACCGGTGTTGTACACGAAATATTTTTTATCTCTGTTTACTTAAGTTTTGATGCACTACAATATTGCATATAAATTTTTTTGACTCGTGTAATTTACGTTCTGACTCATGTTCATTTATGTTCTTAGACTCGTATATAACTTAAATTTTAAGACTCAAAATTTATTTAGGGTGTTAAACCCATATTTATTTAGATTTTAAGATCTATGTTTAATTTTCATGCGTTATACATTATCGATAGAACACATATAATTATTAATTAATATCATAAGTAACTCATCAAGTATATACTAATATATATATATATATATATAGGATTTTAAGCTTGTATTCATTTAATGTTGTAGGTTCATGTATAATTTTGTTTTATAGTATCGATTTGACACATATTTTCATTTATTAATATTTGAATCAATTCAGCAAGTATATACTAATATAAATCTACGTATAATCATCTAATTAATATGTATTTGTAGATTAACAAAACCAATATTTATTATAACTAATAAAAAATTTTGTTTGAGAAAACTTGAAAGTTGATATCATTAGTTATTTAGTTTTTATAAATGTTGATAGCATTACTTATTTCGTTTTGTTATCATATAACTAAAAATATATTTATATATATCTTCTATATATAAGTAATGTTTTTGTGAAAATTTAATTTCTTTCCTGCATATTTATAATGAGATTATAGATTTTTACGTATTTATATCTTATAAATATAACAAATATACTTGTTTTTTAATAATTAATACTTATAGTCATATATATATATATATATATATTCTAATAAATATGTTTACTAAAATTTTGATTGTATATAAAATTTATAAAATATATAATGTCTTTTATATATAACAAATATTATCATTTTCTAATAATTAATACTTACAGCCGAAAATAGTATTTTTAAACATTATTACTTACATATAATATAGATATATGTAAGTCGTCTTTTAAGTAATTTAGGGTAATCAACCAAATTTTAATCCAAGTACAGAATCTGGTAGAAGATATGTTGGCTTAATTGTGGTTGTGTACATGAAAAAGACTTTGAAGTTATGAGTAAAAGTATGGTAAGCTCCAGTTGTAGGAGAAACTTGTAGATTTGTGATGATTTTAGTACTTCATTGTTCAAGAAGTTTTTTGAATTTAGAAACCAATTCATTCTTCACATTACAGTAAATTTTATCACCATAATATATATATATATATATATATCAATTAATTAGAAAATATTTTAAATTATTATAAAGGTATTCACATAGATAAATTATTAATAATATACCTTAAAAATCAAAAAAAACCATATCATTCGTTTGAACATCTTCTTTAGTGTATATTTTCCTGAGTTTTGGAATTTCAACTTTAATCATTCAGGTTTATTTGTTGACTTTCAACGAAAAAACTTCAGAGAAATACATGATGAAGAAAAACAAAAATCAAGGAAAAAATAGTTCAAATTTTTTTGGTGTTGTTAAATTTGTCCCGAGATATATCTTATATAGACTCCGATTAAAAAATTTTGTTTTATTAGAATTAAGAATATCATTTGTTTGATTTCCCCTAAATATAAGGTATTTCGATTTGGATTAGAAATATTTTAGAAAAATATTTTTTTCTGTTGTTTTCTATTGTGTTGACAAATAATATTTAAATTAGGACTCTTATCAAAATCCAAACAAACTTATTTATTAAAACAAACAAAATTATCTTAAAGTTTTTCTTAAAATCCAAACAAAAGATTTATTTTTAAACCAATGAAAATTAAATTTTAATTTGTTAGAGATTTTTTTTAAACCAACAAAAATAAAATCTTAATTAGTTAAGGTTTCTTTTTTAAACAACCAAAATTCAAATCTTAATTAGTAAAAATTTTTTTTTTAAACTAACAAAAATCAAAAATAACTTTAATTAGTTGAAGTTTCTTTTTTAATTGTATATTTTGATTGAAATCTATTAAAAACAAATATATTTTTTTTAAAACTAATTTTATCTAAACAAAAAGATAAATTAATTAATTTAACAAATTAACTAATCAAAACAAATCAAGTGACATTAAATCTCTATTATATTATCACAAATATACAAATTCATACGGTTTTTTATAATAGAGATAAGGTATATGGTTAATTACTGAATTAAATATAAGGTATCTATTTAATTATTGAATAAATGTTATTATCATATTTAACAAAAAAAATCTGTTTAATTAATGATCTTATCATAATCTTAACAAACTTATTTATTAAAATAATTATAATTAACAAAATAAAATTAAGGTTCAAAAATACAACCAATCAAATTAAGTTTCAAAAATATGACCAAATCATAAACAAAATCTCTATTAACAAAATAAAAAAATAATTGCTACAAAGAGATAAAAATAAGACCAAATCATGTGACAAATTATCTAAATAAATGTTATTCAGAAAAATTAATTAGTTAAAATAAATTGACCAAGAAAAACATATATGGAATTTAAAATATCTATTATTTTATTACAAAGATACAAAAAATTTAATTGTTGTGGTTTTATTATAATAGAGATATTTTTTGTTTTTTTCTATTGTGTTGACCAGTATTTAATGTTTAAATTTTTATTTAATAAAATCTAAACAAAATAAGTGGTTAATATTGATTCCAAACAAACTTATTTGGAATTGGTTAAATAATCGATCATTAATCTGTATTTATATGTATTCACTAATCGATCATTAATCTGTATTTGTCTGGAATTTTTATTTATTAAAATCTAAACAAATTAATTGGTTAAATATTGATTCAAAACAAATTTACTTAGAATTGGTTAAACAATCGATCATTAATCTGTATTTATCTGGAATTTATAATACTTAGAATCTAAACAAATTAATTGGTTAACTATTGATTCTAAATAAACTTATTTAGAATTGGTTAAACAATCCATCATTAGTCTGTATTAATCTGTATTAGTTAAACAATTAGTTAATATAAGGTATTTGGTTAATCATTTAATTAATGTTCATATTATAATTTAACAAACAAAATTTGTTTAATTAAGGATCTTATCATAATCTTAATAAAAAATTTATTAGTTCAAAAAGGTAAAGATACAATGGAATCAAGTGACAAGTTACTTAAGCAAATTTTATTCAGCATTTAAATTGAACCAATTATGCATTAAATTTATTGACTTTCATTGCTTTGGAAGGAATGAGCCAAAATTTATGAACTTTACAAACATAAATTTCTACAACAAAAAATTCTACAGCAAAAAAGACTTACAGCAAAAAAATCTACAGTCAAAAATCTTACAGCCGAAATCCTACAGCAAAAAAAAACTAAAAACTATGGCCTTTATCATGAAAATAGTCAAACTAAGCGTTACAAAATTCGTCTTAACTGAATTGATGATATTAACTTAAAATAAGCGTGTTTTATCTCAACGGTAGAACTCCAAATTTTATTATACATAATTTATGTTATTTTTGTATACCCTAAAACCGAATGATTTTCACAATCGCACATAATTGACACAGATAGTACAAAGTGTTAGAACTCAAGAATAAAGAAAGATAAAATAAAAGCTTGAAAGAGAAGAATACATAATCGAAGATAAGCCTTATGTACTTGAGAGAATTATTCACCCATCGATACTTGATTCCATGGATGAAGTCTTCTCAACATTCACTCATGTGTCTCGGCGATTGAACATCCAAAAATCGTAAGTCAAAGCTCTTGAAGTTAATGAAGATTAGAGAGAAAACGATCAACAATTGAAGGAGAACCAGAAATCAATTCATAAAGATGTGATAAATTGAACACTTTCACCTTCTGTTAATTCCTGCAATTCTCTTTCTCTCAATCTCTTAAGTCCTCTTTTTTTACAGAGATCTTAAGTCGATCTAATACTTATTCAAGATTAGAAGTTTGCTAAATACTCACGTGTTTAATCAAGTCTTATAACATATCAGTAAAAACTAATAAAGACTTTAATTTACAAGTAAATACCCAACACAAAGAAAACAAATATTGGCATGGTAAGAAAGTTTTGCGTCTTAACAAAAAGAAAAACCATGAATCTACTTTAAATATTATAAGTTTTTGACAACCGAAGACAATATAATTGATAATTCATTAAAGAAAGATCTTGTCAAGTTGATACAACTTTGGGAATAAAAAAGTGAGATAGAAGAAAAAAGGCATCAAATGCTTTGTTATTGGGATTCGCACTGTTGCTGAAAAATTCCACGATTTGCCAACCATCTATTAATTTACTTTTTTATTTATCGGGTGATTTAGTGAATTAGGTACAAATTATGCCTAAATGACTTAAATAGATAAAATTATTGAAAATTACTAAAATAGTTTTAGTAATTTTTTATACACTATTTTGCCCTTTTTTGATGAGTAAACAAAAAAATAATTACGAGAATGCCATTAATGAAATGTGCCACATCATCACGCAGAAATGGTTGAACTTGACTAAACTAAATGAATGCAACATAGTCAAGTTAATAAAAGTTTAGTATAGTTGATAGTGTATGGTAAAGTTACGGATAACCCATGGTTGAGTTCGTGTTCTTCGTGGTCAAGTTAATATTGACTCATAGTAGAGTTGAAAGTAAGATAATATTGTGTGTGGTCGAGTTCATTTTCCCCATGATAGAGTTCGTTTTCTCCATGGTCAAGTTAATAATGACCCATAGTAGAGTTGATAGTAAGAATAATATATAGTGTGGTCAAGTTCATTTTCCCCATGGTTGAGTTCATTTTCTTCGTGGTCAAGTTAATGATGACCCATAGTAGAGTTGAAAGTAAGATAATATACTGTGTGATCAAGTTCATTTTCCCAATGGTTGAGTTTGTTTTCTCCGTGGTTAAGTTAATGATGACCCATAGTAGAGTTAAAAGTAAGATAATATAGTGTGTGATCGAGTTTGTTTTCCCCATGGTTGAGTTTGTTTTCTTCGTGGTCAAGTTAATCATGACCCATAGTAGAGTTGATAGTAAGATTAGTATTGTGTGTGGTCGAGTTCATTTTCCCCATGGTTGAGTTTGTTTTCTTCGTGGTCAAGTTAATAATGACCCATAGTAGAGTTGATAGTAAGAATAATATAGTGTGTGGTCGAGTTCATTTTCCCCATGGTTGAGTTCGTTTTCTTCGTGGTCAAGTTAATGATGACCCATAGTAGAGTTGAAAGTAAGATAATATAGTGTGTGGTCGAGTTCATTTTCCCCATGGTTGAGTTCGTTTTCTTCGTGGTCAAGTTAATGATGACCCATAGTAGAGTTGAAAGTAAGATAATATAGTGTGTGGTCGAGTTTATTTTTTCCATGGTTGAGTTCGTTTTCTTCATGGTCAAGTTAATAATGACATATAATAGAGTTGAAAGTAAGATAATATAGTTTCTGGTCGAGTTCATTTTCCTCATGGTTGAGTTCGTTTTCTTTGTGGTCAAGTTAATAATGACCCATAGTAGAGTTGAAAGTAAGAATAATATAGTGTGTGGTCGAGTTCATTTTCCCCATGGTTGAGTTCGTTTTCTTCGTGGTCAAGTTAATGATGACCCATAGTAGAGTTGAAAGTAAGATAATATAGTGTGTGGTCGAGTTCATTTTCCCCATGGTTGAGTTCGTTTTCTTCGTGGTCAAGTTAATGATGACCCATAGTAGAGTTGAAAGTAAGATAATATAGTGTGTGGTCGAGTTCATTTTCCCCATGGTTGAGTTCGTTTTCTTCGTGGTCAAGTTAATGATGACCCATAGTAGAGTTGAAAGTAAGATAATATAGTGTGTGGTCGAGTTCATTTTCCCCATGGTTGAGTTCGTTTTCTTCGTGGTCAAGTTAATGATGACCCATAGTAGAGTTGAAAGTAAGATAATATAGTGTGTGGTCGAGTTCATTTTCCCCATGGTTGAGTTCGTTTTCTTCGTGGTCAAGTTAATGATGACCCATAGTAGAGTTGAAAGTAAGATAATATAGTGTGTGGTCGAGTTCATTTTCCCCATGGTTGAGTTCGTTTTCTTCGTGGTCAAGTTAATGATGACCCATAGTAGAGTTGAAAGTAAGATAATATAGTGTGTGGTCGAGTTCATTTTCCCCATGGTTGAGTTCGTTTTCTTCGTGGTCAAGTTAATGATGACCCATAGTAGAGTTGAAAGTAAGATAATATAGTGTGTGGTCGAGTTCATTTTCCCCATGGTTGAGTTCGTTTTCTTCGTGGTCAAGTTAATGATGACTCATAGTAGAGTTGAAAGTAAGATAATATAGTGTGTGATCGAGTTCATGTTCCCCATGGTTGAGTTTATTTTCTTCGTGGTCAAGTTAATGATGACCCATAGTAGAGTTGATAGTAAGAATAATATAGTGTGTGGTCGAGTTCATTTTCCCCATGGTTGAGTTTGTTTTCTTCGTGGTCGCGTTAATGATGACATATAGTAGAGTTGAAAGTAAGATAATATAGTGTGTGGTCGAGTTCATTTTCCCCATGGTTGAGTACGTTTTCTTTGTGGTCAAGTTAATAATGACTCATAGTAGAGTTGAAAGTAAGATAATATAGTGTGTGGTCGAGTTTATTTTCCCCATGATAGAGTTTGTTTTCTCCGTGGTAGAGTTCGTTTTCTCCGTTGTAGAGTTCTTTTGTTCCATGGTGGAGTTCGTTTGTTATCACTCATAAACAAACTCTACTACACTAACAAAACTCATGATAAACTCTTCCAAACTGTAACANTGTTCCATGGTGGAGTTCGTTTGTTACCACTCATAAACAAACTCTACTACACTAACAAAACTCTTGATGAACTCTTCCAAACTGTAACTTAACTTTACCAAACTATAACCTAACTCTAGCAAACTGTTACCAAACTTTACTACTCATAAACGAACTTTACTACACTAGCAAAACTTGTGATTAACTCTTTCAAACTGTAACTTAACTTTACCAAACTATAACCTAACTCTACCAAACTATTACCAAACTCTACCACTAATAAACGAACTCTACTACACTAACAAAACTCGTTATGAACTCTTCCAAACTATAACTTAACTTTACCAAACTATAACCTAACTCTACCAAACTGTTATGAACTCTACCACTCATAAATGAACTCTACTACACTAACAAAACTCGTGATGAGCTCTTCCAAACTGTAACCTAACTTTACCAAACTATAACCTAACTCTACTAAGCTGTTATCAAACTCTACCACTCATAATCGAAGAAGAAAAAATAAGAAAAAACAATCGTAATTGCACCATTTTTTTGTTTTTTTTGAGAATTTATTTAAGTAATTTAGGTATAAAGTGTTAGTATTTGAGTAATTTTTCTTATTTATTTTCAATTTTTTTGTAAATTTAGAAGAAGGAAAAACGTCGAGTTACTCTCAATCTGATAGTTAGAATGATTTAGCTAATGACTCAGGACACCGGAGTTTGATTCCTTCCCTATATACTAGTAGAATAAAAAGGGATTTTAGAATATGAACTAGACTATGGATCAAACTTTGTCGATCCAATTGTTGACAGAAAAAAAAACAACCATTAGACAAAAACTAATTGAATATATTCTTAAGTTTGTCCTCCTTTCAATTAGGAAGGGAATCTATTTTCTCATTCCCTTTCCTGTTTACAGTCAAAATCCTTTAATTTTACATGTCATATAATATTATTCTTTTTGTTGTTGTAAAGATATTGATCTAGGATTTAAATTTGAGTTTATCTTGATATATCTTTTTTCTATAATAATGGTGGAAAGTCATAAAGTATATTAATATATTAACTACAATATAATAGAGAGACAGAGACAATACTCTTGTTCCAGTTTTTTATATTTTATTTGTTTGTCTACAAATTCTCCATTGCTAATAAGCTGTCTAATTCAGAGAGGAGAGGAGAGAAAAAGCCAAATTAAAAAAGCAATTCCACCAACTATGAAATAAGTTTGTGATTGGTAAAACCAAATATAATTTTTGGTTTCGTCCTGAGACAATTCACCCAAAAAAAAAAAAGCTTTCTTTTTCTCTTCCATGGCGTAATAAGATGATTCACCTTCTCAAAGTTTGTCTATTTTAATATCTGATCAAAAGGGTTTTGCTTCTGATTCATCAGATGAGCTCAAATTAGTTAAGGGTTTTGGATTTTCTGAATTGCAATTCTTGAGTGTTTTCGTCTCTGTTTTTTCTTTGTTAGTTGGGGATGGTGTGAAGGAGGTTTAGCTGTTTAGGGTGTTTTCTAATGATGTGGATGGCTACTCGATCTAATTCTGGGTTCCGTCACGAGGATTCTTTGAGTTCTATGATGAGCCTTAATTTCCAATCCAACACCCCTTCAGAGATGATTCCGATGGGTCCTTACTTGGGGATGAGTATGATCAATGCTGCTTCTACTCATGGGTTACCTCAAGCTGGGAATTCTTCGAATCCTCTTGATTCTGTTTCTGGGCTAAAGCTCGATACTTCCATGGCTAGTGAATGGTCAACTGAAGAACAATTCAAATTGGAGGATGGCCTTGAAAAGTGAGTCTCTTTTTCATATATACTGCAGTTCTGTTATGTATAGCTGAGATAGTTTTTGTTGAATTTGATTTGGCTGAATAGTGGATTTTTTTTTTGCAGATATAAGGATAAGCCAAGTATTATGAAGTATATTAAAATTGCAGCTACTTTACCTGATAAAAACGTTCGAGATGTCGCTTTGCGCTGTAGGTGGATGACAGTAAGCATCTATGTTCACTTATCTGCAATTTTATGTTTCGGTTTGGCGGTTTTCTCGTAGCTTTGTAAATCATTTTGCATGACATTAGTTCTATGTTTATGCCATACTATGTGTATCAAAGTAACACATAGGACATGATCTTTACATGTCTGGATATCATACATATAATAGAGCATACAGAGATTTACATACTTCACAGAATGAAATGGTTTTTCATTGAGACTTTGCTTTAGGATGTAAATTTGGTCTTCTTGTCGCCTGAGTTGAGAAGTGGGAGCCTAACAGTAGATAGGATTAAATTTTTGAACCAAAGAAAAATTCTTATCTGCAGAATGATATCATAGTTTCACCTTATGTCTTTGTCCACTAATATTAGGGGCGGGCTTTGTTGTTTTGCACAGAGAAAGAGAAGAAAATCAGAAGAAATAAATTGTGGAAAAAGGATAAGTTCTAGAAAGGTATGTTGGCGATTCTTTCCATTTTTCAGTTTGAGGAGTGGCACTCTTAAATAACAACTAAACGCAAATTTTTTGTTTGATTTGCGATATGAGTTTATGTTGGATTGAAAGATGCTCCAATGAATGAGATAGAATATCTTCTGTATTTTGATAACTTGAGGTTTTTGGTCTTAAGGTTCCCTTACTAAAATGAAACTTTCTAAAAGTTTTACATTTCTTCAGGACAAGCAGGCAGAATTGCCATCTACGTCAAGCATACCTTCTCTTTTGGCTGATAACATGGCTCCATATCCTTTCTTAGTGCCCTCTATCTCCAATAAACAAATTACATGTGAAGGTTAACATATATCTTTATCTGAGAAAAGTTCCATCCGGATTTTGCAAAGGTCACTAATATGCACACATTTATATCATATACTGTTCTCAAAAGGAATGCGTTCTTATTGCTTATTGATAATCTGTGGTATAAATATCCTGTTAGTATATATCTGGTCTTCTTTTGTTAGATAAATAAAATTGTAAGGGCTTATTGTATTTCAGTGAGACGTTTACTCGCTTAGGGAGATTGACTAAGATAACTGCAACTCAGAGTAGCTTGGTCTNCCGGAGAAAAGGGGGGGGGGGGGGGGGGGGGGGGGGGTTCTAATTTCACTGTCCTCTAAAATGCATTCTTCTGGACCTGAATTGATCTGCATATTTCCAATACAATAGTGCCTACCGTATGTTTATGTTGTGATGAAGTCCTCTCTCTGATCCTGTTGCCTTGTATAGCTTTCTTTCATATAGAGTTCAGTTGAAGTCGCAGTAATCTTTAGGTGTACCCTTTCTTACTAATTCTTTTGTTTTTCTGTCTCAGATTTAAGTGGCAATGCAATAAACCTCTTAGAACAGAATATACAAGCCTTTAGTCGAATTAAAGCTAATCTCTCCTCATATAAGGTACGTTGTAGATGATCTTGTTTGAAGGAATGCAAATTTGATCTTGCTAAAATCCATCTGTCCTGATAATTTACTAACAGGTAGAGGATAACCTAGATCTCTTTTTTCAGACGAGAAACAACCTTATCGCCATCCAAAATGAGTAAGTTGATACTTTAAACATTTCTTATAAATTTGGTGGAGCTTGCTCAGCTAATTTATCAATTCGCAGCATGAATAATATGCCTGGTTTGATGAGACAGATGCCCCCATTGCCGGTTACAATCAATGATGATCTCTCGGTGAGTCATTCGAAGACTGCTACGTTTGCATTGAAAGTCCAGTGTTGTTAAATATCAAATGTCCGTTATATCACCCATTTCCTTTCCTTTACTTTTGAACCCTATAGACATAGAATTATTCTGCTTCTAGCTTGTTCCGAGTACCACAAGAGGAACTTTCGAATGTTTTCATTTGAAGATGAGTCCATTTAGAATATTAGATTCTCCATTATTGGAGAGGTTCATTCATCTTTTCGATCATTTTTTCAGTTGGTTTTGGTATTAAGATTGTGTATTGAATCTGGTTTACTCGAGCTGTACTAGGTGATGCGATTCAATACGATGCAAACTGGCGGCTTCCTTACGAAGCAGGAGCATTCAGATTGAAGCCACACTACATCATCATCACTCGTTGCAGAGTTTGTGGAAATGTGATTCTGTTGCAAACACCAAAGATCTTGAAACAGGACACAACATGAAAGAATGTAGGGATCACGGTCCTGACTTCAAACTCATTAATGTTCAAAAACCCTATCGACAAGGTTCTCTTAGATCACCTTAGAGTATTTCTAAGCCACGTGTATGAAAAAAGGATTTTATTGAAGATTAAATGAGTGTGTTGAGGTTTGCTTCTGTAATCTTTCGGTGTATTATTTTGGTGCCCATTTCTTTGTAACGTATGAAGATCAAAGTTCCCTAGTTAACTTTTTTTGTTTTTTTTCACCTTACAGTTTAGATTATTAATAGTACTAAATTACATTTGACTTTTATTAGAATAATAATAGTGTGTTGAAGATAACTTTTCATTAGATTGAGAGAACGACTCGTTTATTCTTTTCTTTTTAGAATTGTTACATACTCTGATGACTTTTTTTATGTTTGGTATTGAAAAAAACAAATACTTTGCAAATATATACCCTTGCAGAAAAAGCATCTTTTCGTTTGGTTAATTCAATAATACTTATATAAGAGAGTGAACATCGATCAAAATAAAACAATTTTAAACCATCAATTATGTATATACGAAACACAAATGTTTAAAAACAAGAACANAAAAAAAAAAAAAAAAAAAAAAAAAAAAAAAAAAAAAAAAAACTTATCGATTTCGTTTAATACAAAAATAATGTGGCCAAAGGAAGAGTTGACGATTGATAGAAAGAGTCTACATCATCCAATTTAATCGGTTCTGGGAAGATGAAACATGATTTCCTCTAGATGGATCATGAAAACTCAAGCTTCTTATGGGTCGATTGTTGGTGCTATTTTGTGGGTAAGTAACCAAAGATGAGTCCATGATTGGAGTAGTCTGCAAACGTGAAGGGTGACTAGAGAGATTATCACTAGAATCGAGTAACAAGAATGGAGAAGTAGAGGCAGTGGAAGCCATGGCTGTTGCTCCGACCGGAAGTGGGTGGTTATGTGTTCCTTCGTACGTTGTTATTAGTATCGACATGTCTTCTAAACACCGTTGCACCTTCACAATGCAACAACTCATTACTAAAACTTGCATTCAATTTATGAATCTCTCACGTTAGTAATGAGATCAGACTTAATATAGAAGTTATATACAAAGACGAATCTACTCATTAGCAATTAATAAGTATCTAGAAGTTCATGAAACTTAACGATGAAAAAATGTAGTTTGGTCTAAATGGGCATAATCAATTATGTCGTAGAACTTACTTGTTTTCTGACAGGACATCCTGGAGCTACGGTGCATCGGTAATAAGCTCGTGGACATGGATTCCCTTTCGCAGTTTTTTGACCATATTTTCTCCATTGGCATCCATCATTCATCTACACACATACATACATCTTTTATCTTATTGTTGCTAATCCCCATATTGAGTGTAATTAAGATAGGATTTATAAAGAAACTCACCGTTGCGGTTTCACATCTTGCTCTTACAGAGACCCTGGTCTTTCTGTTTCCCTGAGAAGACGATATGACACGTGGCACGTTCGTCTCTAAGCTGGTACTATTATTGTATCTTTGTTGATGATGAGATTGAACAGCTTCTTTGGTCTCCTCTTGTTTCTGACTTTTCTGTAGAGAAAGCGAAAGCCCTAATTCTCTTTCCGCAGATGGAGATCTCTCAGCTCTTCTTTTCCGAGACTTACTTGTTATATCCACACACCATTTTCCTTGTGCTTCAAGGAATGTTTCAAGATCCTAGTTTTATTAAACAAATCAATGAAATTTTCACATTTACACATTATGTAACGTGAATGAAGACACGAGATTCTCTTACCATCTTCTTGGTTTGATTAAGAACTGGGACTCTCATCTCCAGGTGATGATAATCTTGAAGGGTTTTCTCTACAAGTTTCCTTAGCCTCGTATTCTCTTCTTTCACATTTTCCATTTCTATCTGCAGCTGCAAGAGCTGATCTCGATCGATCCATTGATATTAACATAATTTCCCACAAAATTAAGAATTTTCTGATCTATATATATACATATAGTTGCGTAGGTACGTACCTCTTCACGTTTGTTTTCTTCTTCTCGGGTTTTTGAACTTAAACAGGAATCCTTGTCTTCACCTTCTTTCACTAATTGATCATCTTCGTCGTCATTGTTAACATCCTCACAATTATTATCTTCTTCTTCGTCTTCTTTTTTCTTCTCACAAGTGGTGTGTTTTGATCCTTCCTCATCTTTATCTTTCTTCTCAGCCTCGAGCTTGAGAGAAAGATCAATACCCATATGCAGATGCAAAATCAAACCTCTCTATGATTTTGTTTTATCTTTAGAATTTGAAGTGCCAAAGTCAAATCCCATATTTTCATATATCACAATATCGTTTACTATTTGTATTATTCACTCTAGTACGCATCTAAAGCTAGCTTTGACTTTTCTTTAAATATTCTGTTTATCTTAAAGAAGAAACCAATCCATGTTACTTAATATATAAATCACTTAATTTTGGCCTTTGAAGCAATTAAACCGGAGATACTATATATCGAATCATGACACTGGTTACCATAATCCTAGTATTTATAGAATATTAATCTTATATATATATATATATATTGTCACTCGATCTCATATATATATATAACATTTTTTATTATTGATTAAGTAACCATAAGATAAGTTAGATCTGGTTTCTTAGGCATTTTATAGCAAATTAGTGTCCACGAAATTTCCCCTCACATGGATGGTTAGCATGTGCAATATACAGAAGACCATCAATCGATGTGCGTATATATTTCAACTGGTCATTGATGTGTTTATAAAGATCGAATACGAGTCAAACGACATGGGTGAGATTAAACGTACCATAAAGCTTCTTATTTTCTTAATTCATTATCACGGTATAGATCGAATACTTCTTCCAAGTTTAAAAGTCAAAGACTCCAAAATTTTATAATGGTATAGATTCTTACAAAAAATGCAGTTTTCAAATTTTAGTATATCCTGTTGAAGTTTTGAAAGTTCCATTAGATATCTTCTTTAAGTCACTGGTGTTATGAAATTATAAAGGTTCAAATAAAAAAGCATTAACGATAGTAAGTAACACTACAACATGTTAATAATAGTAACATATTTGTTTTCATCTAAAACCAATTTACAATGACTAAGATTATCTTAGATCTTTATATTTTATTTGAAAAATATTCTAATTGAGATATCCTGTTATATAAATTTGGGTTTCAAATGTTAGTATTCAACGAGATTCTTCCATGTGTCAAACCAATGATCCAAATTTTCGCAGTATTTTTATTTTTTTTAAATATAATTTTGTTTAAATTTTTATATTTACCACGAATATTTATTTATATTCACAACTTTAACGTAAAAATGATTATAAATAATTATTGTTATTTATAATTATAAAACTATATTATATAAAGTTGGCTTTCAAAAGTTTTTAATCAACGGGATGCTTCCACATGTCAAATCCAACGATTTAATTTATTTTGTATCATATTATATAAAGTTGAGTTTTAAAAGTTAGTATTCAACGGTATTCTTCCATATGTCAAATCAATACAAGAAGACATACAGTTTACAACACCAATTAAGGACGAACATTGTTTTGTCGTAAATTGATCGTCGTAATAAAACTTTCGTTGTAAAAGCGATGGTAATTTTGCAAGCGCGTGTTTTTGTTGTAAAATCATTGTAAACCTTACAAGCATCGTTGTAAAGTCGTTGTAAAGCAAATGATATGAATTCGTTGTAATATTTACAACGATTTAACAGCCACAATTTTATAACGAATTAGAGAGGATTATTTTACAACGAATTAGAGAG
>OVBA01004434.1:0-23526 GCA_900406435.1 Lepidium aucheri | reverse complement strand
CATGGGTTAGTTTTTTAATTGACCAAAGTCAATGGGTCATTTTCAAAACTACTATAGCTTTTAGAGTTTAAATGTAGGATTTAAAATTTTGTAATAATTGATGGCACAAATAGTATTCTTTGTCCAAAATCAAAACATAATCAATTCTAATACAAAGTCATGCAAAAACATTACACGAAAAAGAAATCATGCATGCATTGTATAAATTATATATTAAAGAATATTTCCATTCTCGACCAAAAAAAGAATATTTCCACTCTTGAAAACATCTGAAAATCAAGATTTTTTTTTTCTGACATTAGCTGAAGTCATGATTACGTCAAATGATTTCATTTTTACTCGAAGTTTTTGGCCCACATAAAGTTACGACCTTTTGTATTGCTAAAATCTAATACATGCAACATACGTTGAGTTTGTATGTGTTTGCTTGGTTTCTTACAAAAGAGTTTGACAATGTTGGGTTTGTGTCGTACTCTTGTCTTCATGCCAGTTGTCTATTAGAAAAATAACAAAAAGTTTAAATTTTAAAAAATTAAGAAACAGACAAAATAAATTACAGAGGCAACCGTAAGAAACTAATAATTGCGGAAATTTTAAAAAGAAAAAGTAACGAATAATTGCGGAATAAAAAGAGTAATAATTAAGAAAAAAAGTAATTTATGTGGTATTGTGCACACGTGCAATTATTTTTCTTAATGAGTTAAAATTAGTTTGAGTTGTACAGTATTTAACTAATGACTACTATTTTAAGTAATTATACACTCCAAACAAATTATTTCAGTTTCCAATTATCAAATTCGCATAAGTTGGGCGTTGTGCAGAATATGTATACATATATATATATATATACTGTATTTCTTATCCACTAGTTTCAAATTACAATGTCATAATCCAATTTTTGCATATATTTAGTGTAAATGTTTTCTTATTTGTAAAGGGTTTATAACCAACGATGTGACTGTAAATCATTTTTAGTTTTATTAGTACTCAATTTAATAATTCTACAACCATTTTTAAACAAACCAAAATCATTACATTATTTTGTGAGAGGGCTAAATCACTACATGTCTTACAAAAATTTAAACTGAACCGAAAAATTTCGGTTTCAATTATGCCAAAATTTGTTTTGCTGATTTCACCTCATTGATATTGAAAACCAATTCGATATCTGATTAATCTGAAACTAATACCAAACCAAATCTTTTTCTACTCTAAACTGAACTAAATATCTGAATGTCCATGTTTTACCCAATGATACAATTGTACAAAACTATATAATTTTTTTTGGTTAACTATAGTTAGATCAACAAAATCCGATCCATAACTAAAATTTTTTAATTACAACTGCGTGAGATTCAAATTCATTACCTTATGCTAAGCTAGATCAAAATAAATCAATTAGACAACCTGTTCTACAAGATTATAATATAGCTTGTTTTAATGGAATTGTACTTTCCATGACAAAATAAAACAATTTGATTATACATCTAATCAAGACTATTGTTAATAACATAAATAAGAGGTTTTTCAGAAAAGTTTGTATGTAAGTCGATTTTATTGCTATGAATATAATTTGCTTGACTAATTAGAAACATTTTTTTTTCTTTTTGGTATTTAAAATGAATATTTTGCAAATCTAAAGCCGTAATTTGTTCTAGTTCGATATTACTTGCAATACCTTTTCGAACAGTCAGTTGTCTTTGAATTTAATTTCTTTAATAACATTTCACAACATAAAACTCACAAAGAAAAAAAAAATAACAGCAAAAAATTTATTTTTTGCAAATTCGGTGGCATAAACGTTTGGAGAATCTTGAATTTTCGTTTATTTAAGGAAACAAAAATATTGCATTATGACTATAAAATTAAGATCTTTATAAGAATATATATATATATATATATACAGTTGTTAGCTTAAAAAAAAAATTAAGATCTTTAAAAGAAAATATATATAATTATGAGCTGAGAGAGTACACAAATTTGTTTCATATTCATCCAAATTCCAAACAAATTATTTATACACCAATCTTCTTCTCTCCTTCTTTTTTCTTCTTCTCCTTCTTCTTCTTCTTCTCTGACAGAGTTATGGGTGAACAGCAAATCTCAGCTACAGTGCCTCGTGATAGAACTGATGAACAGGTTTTGATTAGTGTTACTCAATTTTGTTTCTACTCTGCTTTACCTTTTATTTTTTCTTTGTTGAATCTTCTCTCCTCACTTGTTCTTACTGATTCTTCTTTTTCACTCTGTTTTAGTTATGGAAATCAAAAATAAATTGTTGCATTTGTTTGAAATTTTTCAGTTTCAGTTCGACAGAGATTACTGTTCACACTCTGTGTTCATTTCATTACAACTTGTTGTCTTCAAACATTGTTGTTTTTGTTCTTTCACCCAAATGAATTCTCAGTTTTCCATTAGAATCACTTGTCAGGATCTCATAACTTTGTTCCGTTAAATTTCGAGTATATAGAGATCTGTAAAGACCATCTCAGAATTCAAGATCTTTCTGGGTTTTGATATGTATAGACTGATCGTTTTTGTTTGTTTTCAGGCAATCTTGGCTTTGAAGAAAGGTGCACAGCTTCTGAAATGTCGGAGAAGAGGAAACCCAAAATTCTGTCCATTCAAACTTTCAATGGTAAATTCTTGTTTTATCAATCTCTCCAGATGTTATATACAAAATCATTTAGCCTTAAAAGAGTTTAGTAAAGTTGTGTTCTTTTGGTGCTTTCGAAGGATGAGAAGTACCTTATTTGGTACTCAGGACAAGAGGAGAGACAATTGAGATTGAGTTCAGTTATAACGATTGTTCGAGGACAAATCACGGTATGTAGATAAAACTTTGTTCACTATAGTTTTCCAGTCTGAAGATGATGATAAATTGTTTTTATTTTTGTTTTTAGCCAAACTTTCAGAAACAAGCTCAATCTGATCGAAAGGAACAGTCCTTCTCACTCATCTATGCAAATGGAGAACACACTCTTGATCTCGTAAGTTTAGGTTATTATGTTTTAGAAAACTCAAGACTTCGAGATCAGGGATTTTGATAAAATGTTTTGTTGGTTTTTTAGATATGCAAAGATAAAGCACAAGCAGACTCTTGGTTTAAAGGGCTTAGAGCTGTAATAACGAAGCATCATAACATTAGGACCTCTGCGAATCATCGGACTAGCAGAGGAGCTCAAAGTTGTATCAATAGTCCTGCAGGTTTTATCCGCAGGAAACAAAATCTTGGACTCCTTGAAGAGACTCCGGACTTCACTCAGGTAACAACTAGAATGACTCTTTCTTGCTTTGTCTTTTGTTTCATGAAATTATATATTGCTTTCAGTCTCTTGATGTATGTTGCTATGTTCATGAAGATACGCAGTTTATGTGCAAGTCCATCTACATTACTTGAGGAGCGGTGTTTATCCAACGGATTGTCATGTTCTTCAGCCAGTTTCGCTGCATCTGAAGGTTTTGGTCCAATTACTTCTTACCTTGAAACAGATTATAATCTCAGAAAGTCAGATTGTGACCGTACAGGTTCAGATCTTAGCAAGCATTCATCACAGAGATTTGCTGCTTCTCTTTCTCCTTCTCTTGTAAATCAACAGATCACTAGATCTAATGTCCTTAAGGACATAATGGTATGGGGAGCTATAACTGGTCTTATCGATGGATCAAAGAATCAGAGCGATGCGTTATCTCCTAAGCTTTTAGAATCAGCCACAATGTTTGATGTACAAAGTATATCTTTAGGCGCAAAACACGCTGCGTTGGTGACAAGACAAGGTGAAGTGTTTTGTTGGGGCGATGGAACCTGCGGGAAGCTTGGACTTAAAGTTAACATCGACATTGACTATCCAAAACGCGTTGAATCACTCGAGGGTATTGCGGTTCGATCAGTGGCTTGTAGTGATCATCAAACATGTGCTGTTACTGAATTTGGTGAGCTGTATTTATGGGGAATCGATGGTGGAACCATTGAACAATCAGGTAGCCAATTCTTAACTAGGAAAATATCTGATGTATTTGGTGGATCTCTGAGTGTTTGTAGTGTCGCTTGTGGCGCGTGGCACACAGCAATTGTGACTAGTTCTGGCCAGCTTTTCACTTATGGTAGTGGGACCTTTGGAGTTCTTGGACATGGGAGCTTAGAGAGTGTTACAAAACCGAAAGAAGTTGAGTCATTGAGACGAATGAAGGTAGTATCCATCTCTTGTGGACCGTGGCACACGGCTGCAATAGTGGAAACCACGACAGACCGGAAATTTTACAATGCTAAGAGTTGCGGAAAGCTGTTTACTTGGGGAGATGGCGATAAAGGACGGTTAGGACATGCGGATTGCAAGAAAAAGCTAGTGCCAACTTGTGTTTCCGAGCTTGTTGATCATGATTTCGTTAAGGTCTGTTGTGGATGGACTTTAACCATTGCACTCAGCATTTCAGGAACTGTATATACAATGGGAAGCTCAATCCACGGGCAGCTAGGATGTCCGAGGGCGAAGGATAAGTCGGTAAACGTGGTTTTAGGCAACCTAACACGGCAATTTGTTAAAGACATTGCTTCAGGTTCACATCATGTAGTAGTACTAACTTCATTTGGAAATGTTTATACTTGGGGCAAAGGTACGAATGGACAACTCGGATTGGGTGATGTTAGAGATAGAAATTCGCCGGTTTTTGTTGAATCTTTAAGTGATAGGTTGGTAGAAACTATAGCCTGTGGGTTGAATTTGACTGCAGCAATCTGTTTGCACAAAGAGATTTCTTTGACTGATCAAGTAGCTTGCAGTTCTTGCAAAGCAGCTTTTGGGTTCACAAGAAAAAAACACAACTGTTACAACTGTGGTCTCTTGTTCTGTAACGCATGTAGTAGCAAGAAAGCGGTTAATGCTTCGTTGGCACCGAACAAAACCAAGCTTTCTCGAGTTTGCGATTCTTGTTTCGATCATCTATGGAGTATAACGGAGTTTTCAAAGAATGCCAAGATGGAGAGTCATAGTCCAAAGATGCAGATGGTTGCGCGAAGGGTATCTGAGGATTGGACAGAAAGCGAATCAGAGAAGCAGAAGCAAAATCTTCCACAATCTAATCTATCTTCAGATCGATGGGGACAAATCTCTGTTCCTTCTCTGTTTTATTTTGATAACATTTCGACAAGTTCTTCTATGAATCTATCACTTTCGTCGAGACGACAATCTTCTACAAAGACTTCAACCTCGTCTGAGCCAAACAAGATCTTACTCGAAGAAACTGAAAGGCTCAAAGCCGAGGTAATGTAGCTTCTGTTTTCTTACTACTAATCATAGCAACTTAATACACACACACACACACTAAAGATTCCACTTTTATGGAAATGTAGATAAGAGATCTTCAGAGGAAGTGTGAACTTGGCAATGAGAAGATCAAACAATGCCAACAAGAGCTTGACAAAACATGGGAAATTGCTAAAGAAGAAGCTGAGAAGTCGAAAGCAGCTAAAGAAATAATTAAAGCCTTAGCATCAAAGGTAAAGATACATACTTTATTTTAACTTTCTCTTTTTCTATTCATTACATGACCTTAACTTTGGCTTGTAGCTTCAATCAAACAAGGAGAAACCAAGTAATCTGAAGACTGGCATTGCGTGCCATCCTTCTCAAGTCTCACCAATCTTCGACGATTCAATGTCCATTCCATATCTCTCACCAATCACAACAACTCGTTCTCAATCCGAAAACAAACAACTTGTAGAGAAATGTGTCTCAAAATCCTCAAACCGTGACAGCAACATTAGACTATTGGTGGATGCATCGCCTGCCGTAACAAAAACAGGACACCTTCAAAACGGAACACAAGACTTGACAGCAGAACAGGTGGAGCAATACGAACCCGGTGTATATATAACTTTCACGACCTTGCCTTGTGGTCAGAAGATGCTTAAGCGAGTTCGGTTTAGGTAAAAACCTTAAGTGTGGTTTGGTTCTAGTTTTTGATAGATTTGAATATGTTAAGTATTGATGTGATTTGTGGGTTATTTTTTTTTTTTTTGTTGCAGTCGAAAGAAATTTACAGAGAAAGAAGCACAAAGATGGTGGGAAGAGAAGCAGAATTTGGTCTATAACAAGTACCATGCTGAAATATGACACTAACTTTAAGTTTAATTTCTTGAATGTATTTGAATTCATTTTGATAATTGTTAATGATTATATCTATCTCATAAAATTTTCTCTATATACAAATGTAGCAAATGTGGAGATTTTGGTTGTCTTTTTTTTTTCGTTTGCTATAATAAATCCGTATACAAGAAGAAATAAACCCTAGTTACAATAAAACTCCAATAAAGAAGTATTCCATTAGATACATCAAACTATTTAATTATTTTTAAAGAATATATTAAAAATTAAAATTAATTTAAATATTCTACGAATTAAAAAGGTTAATTAGTAATTTAAAGTTAATAAAGTGAACTACACTTGAGCGATACCATGTAATTAGAGACTGCCCCACAAGTGTTGGTGTCTGGAACCAATTGTACCATTACCGAAACAGAGAGAGTTCTACTCAATATCGCTACTAGAATGGTTTTATCAAAATTTAGGAAATCATAATGTCTTGAATGGATGTTATTGGTCTACTTGTTTTGTTATCACAGTCTGGTGGTGTTGGCGATAGAGATGTGAATTTATTTTTGGTGAAAACAGGGTATGGCTTGATAAGTCGAGGTCCATTAAGAATTTTTGTCAGGAGATCATAAAAGTATAAGAGAATGCTATTGGTGTACTTCGGTCAAGAAGATAATTGAAGTTAGTATGATAAGTTGGTCCTTACCAATGGACTCATGGTGGAAAATAAATACATATGGAGCAGTTCGTGGACAACTTGGTCGAGCTACAACTGAGGGAGTACTATATTGGAGTGGTGAGTGGTATGGTGGTTTTCTTTGCATATTGGGGTATGCTCGGTACCTATAGCAGAATTACGGGGAGTTTATTACGAACTTTACATAACTTGGGAGGATAAAATTCCACGGGTTGAGGTGGAGATTGATTCGAAGATAGTGGTCGACTTTCTGACACATGGTATTGGTAATTCTCATCCTACGTCTTCTGGTACATATGTGCCATGACTTCTTTACAATGGACTGAATAGTCTATTTATTGCACGTGTATATAGAGACTAATCGTCTGGCAAATATATTAGCTAGCTATGCTTTTTTTTTGCCTCTTGGGTTCCATTTTTTCGATGATGTTCCGGATGTTGTTAGTCTATTTCTTTTTGACGACTTGAGTAGGCTGTCATGGTCTAGGGAAGTTGTAGTTTAAGTTTGAATGTACTAACTTGGGAGGCTTGCCTCCCTTTCCTTTACTAGAAAAAAATAATGTAGATTTGGTTAGATTGAGATTTGTATATATGTATATATATAGATATAATTTGATACTAACAGAATATAGAAGAAAATAATAAAATAAATGCATCATAAAAATAAAATAGATTGGGGGTAAACCAACCACATAATTTAAACAAAATATAAATAAGTACAATTATTTAGATTAAAAAAACTTACAACATGAGTAACAAGGTTCAATAAAGGTAATGGTAGAAGAAAATGGTGAATAAAGTTTACAGAGGAAAATGAAAGAGAATGAAAAAGATACATTATTGATGTTCTTTTTTGTGTAGGAGTTTACAAAAGTATTCTTTGGAATATTTAAAGATAACTGCACCAAGAATTAGGTGGTCCAGTTGATTTGTCCTGTTCTATCTTGGTATCAGATTATGAGTTTGAATCCCGCCCAACTTTAGAAGAAGCAATGAGACTATAGATCGAGTCTTATCGATCCAATTAGTGTTGGAAAGAATGAGTAAGGTTGACCAATAAAAAGATAATTGCTTTTATGGAAAATGTCCCTCATATTGTTGAACATTAATTCTCGTAACTCTTCTTTGTTCTTATGTTGAATATTTGGTTATAAAACCAAGGGATTCATCTTCTCATTGAAGGACAAGAACAATTATATTTTTTGTGTAACTATACAAGATTACAATCCTCTTGATCTCCTTCTTTTTTATTGAGTCTGAGAGTACAACATGAGTTTAGTGTTCGTTAACTCTTATTTTCGAGTGTTGCTAAATAAGAGAAACCGAAGTGGTTTTATCTTGGGATTCATGAACACATCAAGTCGGCACACTACATGCGTTAAAATAATTAAGGAGAGAGATTTTATCTCGACTCTATTTCATCTCCGATTATGTATATATCATGGTATCAAAGTTGTATTTTTAGTTTTTTGTTATTGTTTAAACTCTAACAAAAACTCTGTTTTGTGAAAGAATTATAAGAACAGGTGTATTAGTTATTCTTGCTAAATCACTTTATACATTGGTGCTATTTGCATAAGCTACTATTATCTTGCACACCATAGTGTATTAATGTTTCTTAATTAGAAATTTATTGAGAACCGTTACAATTCACAAGAATAGGTAAATTTAAGCAATTAGTTGTTTATTTTGTCTTTGCTTTGGATTAAATCAAATTGTTTACTTTTCCTAAATTTATTAATTTTGGCAAAATTATAATTAATATCTAATCTATTTATGCAAAATTAAATTGATTATTTTGCATTAAATTTTTGAGCTTTTTTTTTGGTTTTCAGTTGGTATACTAATTCGTTTGGTTTCGGGTTCTAATTCTAAAAGTATGACTAGTTATACCATATATAACCAGATTTTAATGGTTAATATAATGGTATTTCGATCATTAATAAAACCATTGGAAGTGGTTCTTGGGTCAAGTTAGTCGACATCCTAATTGTAATTTGGGATTGGTCTACCACAAATGAACCCGTTAGTGCCTAGCGCAATAAGCTAAACTAATACCAAAAATGGTTGGTGGGAATGGATACAAAACTTGGAAAAAATTGTATTTCTTTCTGACCAAGTATTAGACTCCTCTAACGGATTGTAAAAGAAAAGTTTATTGGAACCATGCTTGATGTACTCAGATTTTTACCCTATATCTTTACTACAAGTGCACAACAAATCGAGTAGTAATCTAGGGATCGTATCCACAAGGACTAAATTATCACACTATCAATTATGAAACTAAACTAGAGCTACGACGAATAGAAAGTTGGTTTTAAACTAAATCGAAACAGAACTAATGAATAACAATCTATGAATTAAAAGACCAGGCTTAGGGAGTTCATCGGGAAACTAGGGAATTCGAAATAGGAAACTATTCAGGAAACATTCATTCAACAATCTCGACTCAGACATAAAATTATAACCAATCCACTATCGTGCCATCAATTACTATATCCAGCCTTATAACCAATCCACTAACGAAATTACTCTCCCAAAAACTCAATTACAAGTTCTGATCACGTAACAATCATTGTCTCTAAAAATAATGAAAATCGGCCTTATATAGGTCTTAAAAATTGCAGGTGTAAAATAGGAAAAATTAGGTTTTATCCTTTTTGGCTTCAAGGATCATTCGATCAAAGGTGTGAATTGACCGATCAAGATGGCATGCTCGATCTTCAAGAGGTCTTGGTCGATCAATAGATCGACTGCGGCTCTGGCTGAGATAGTTGATCGATCGATCAAGGTGTCGATCACTCGATAGCCGTTCTACTGTTGAAATTCCAAAAACTGCCTTGATTCATCCTTAACCAAGATTTGCGGGTATAATCCGAATTTAACCTGTTTTCCACCTGAAAAGACTCTAAAATGCAAACAAACATTCTGAAAACTACTCAATTAATGAGTTCAAAACCGATAAAAATAAGGTATATCAATGCTCAGTGTAGCAAAGAGAGCAAGAGCAAAGACAACGAAAAATGCAAGAGTTTGAAAAATAAAAAATGAATAAGTTTGAAAAACTCAAAAAAGAAAACAAAATAACACATAACACGTGTATTATTGTGTTATTGAGTTCAAAAACACATTTTGATGTCCATCATCTTAACGAGAATCAATTTCTGATTCAAACTAAGTGAATTCGGTTTGAATCGATTTTTTTTATTTGGTTCTGTTTAAATTACGTAAATTCGATTCAAATCAATTTCTTTAATAACCAAGGTCAAGTCCTGGTCAAACTGATTCATTTTTTTTAATAATTAAGGTAAATCTTGATTCTAATTGATTGGGTTTTGGTTTCATAAAACAATTACATTTAATTCCCTTAAAGTATTGAGAATTATGTAGTAACTTCGCACAAATACCCAAAATGTGGGGGTACTTGGTAATTTCAAAAAAATACAGGAAAGTGTGGAGGTTACCTGTAAAAATTGCTATATTATCTTCTAAGTAGGTCAAATCGGACCTAAAGTCGTTGACTATATTTTTCATCGAAGATGCACAGAATAATTTTGTTTATTGATTATTGATATTTAAATATAAAATATACAATATTTTTATGTCACATAAACCAATCCCGACATTATGGTAGCTCACTTGGATATATGTTGGGCAATGAGTATTCTCTATAATTGTAAATATTGTAAGAATATAACATAAAACCATTAGACAATTGATCTCAAACGGAATTATCTCAATAGATTATATCCAATTTGATGACAACCTAGGATCCACTTGTTAAAGGTGTGTCATGAGATCAAATTGTAAAATCATCAAGAGGTATGGATTTTAAACCTATGATTTAAAGATGAGGTTTGATGGAAACCCTACTTACGTGACTGGAGATAGGTTCAAAGGGAGAACTAAATCAAATTTAATCTATTAAGAGCACTGAAAGACCTTAATCTCGTCCCAACTCCTAGGATAATGAACAGTGCTTCCTGTATGTATAAAGGAAAAGCGTTACTTTAATGATTTAAACCTATAGCTTTAAGATATAGGTAAAGTATTGTAGGATACATCTTAAAATAAAGCTATTAGATTATCACCTAATGAGTATAAAATGGGACCGTTTCTAGGAGAATGAAGGTAAAGCTATATTCTCCAAATTCACTCATGATTAACCTCACATGTTCACGGCCAAAATAAACACAATAGAGAACCTAGTTCCATGAGAAAATGAAGTTGTGCAATAGTTGTTGATTAGGTTTCCATCATATTCCAGGAGGTTCAAGACATCATGTTCACTTTCTGGTCCAGTAAATCTAATAGTTAAGAAAATGAGTGGTTCAAGACTGAAAAATGCTACCATATCAGATACAATGAATTTTTCGTTTGTACTCTCAAAAGTTTTTTTTTCTAGTTAGGTAAAATATTTCTAGCTAGTCATCATATCTTGAGATTCATTTCCATTCATGTGGGGGATTTTAAGAACTTCAAAATAACCACATGTCAAAATTGAAGTAAGTTTGAATGAGAAATGGAGTTAAGTCAAAAATGTTGAAAAAAATTCAACAATTATATCTCCTTTAATTGTGAATTGTGTAACAACAAAAGAATTCATGAAAATGATGAAATGAATGACTTAAATGTTGAGTATTAATTCTCATAACTTCTCTTTATTCTTATGTTGAATATTGGTTATAAAACCAAGTGATTCATCTTCTTATTGAAGAACTAGAACAATTACAATTGTTGTGACTACACAATATTACAATCCTCTTGATCTCCCTCTTATTTATTGAGTCTGAGAGTACAACATGGGTTTGTTAGCTCTTTTTTTTGAGTGTTGCGAGGTGAAAGAAACCAAAGTGGTTTTATCTTGGGATTCTTGAACGCATCAAGCCGGCACACTACGGATGTTAAAAGAATTGAGGAGAGAGATTTTATCTCAACTCTACTTCATTTCCGATCATGTTTATATCCCGATATCAAAGTTGTATTTTTAATTTGTGTTCTTATATATTTATCCTTTACAATGCAAGAGTGTGCCCATTATATAAATTTAGGTCCTACTATTCTACCAAAAATAATACTGCATTGTATATGCTGTCTCAGTTTACATAAAAATCCAGAAAGTTCAAGAAATCCTGTTCACTTTCTGGCCAAGTAACCCGAAAAATATTAACTATGATTGCTTCAAGGTTGAAAAATACTACTAGCTCAACCACTGTGGTATTTCGTCTATACTTTCGTCAATCATTTTTATCAAGTCTATCGAGTCAGTCCAGTCTTTTGAGTCAGTCTATTGTTTTGCGTATATAGAGTTTGTCACTTCTTTCTTTCTTGCGTCTTATTTCTATTCATGTCGGGGATTGTTGGAACTTCAACTTTTAACATAATGGCTCCAGTCAAATTTCTAATGTATTTTAACAAAATGTTCAACACCAGAATGATCAGATTTAGAGTCTTTAGATTCCTAGTAATGAGCACTACAAAGTGGTGTAATTATTTACAAAATTTGAAGTCAAGTTGAATAAGAAATAGAAGTCAGAAAGGAGCAGGTTGAAAAAAAATGATACACATAATTATACGAGATGTATCATATGTATTTGCTTAATATTTTCTTACAAAATTTTATGGCTAAAAGCCTTTAAGTTATTAACAAATTCATAAACCCATACACTTAGCTGCCGACATATGTAACGTTAGAATCATTTCCATTAATGGTAAATCATCTCAATATATTTGAGAAATAAATTGCAATAAAGTTGGCCATTGTGACTAACCTTGACTCTTTATGTAGTGTTTTTGTCTCTTGATCAAAGTGGACACACACGTACACTCAAATTCTTTTACTCTCCCTCATAAAGTTTGTTTTATAGATAGCATAGAGTAGTGTTTTGGTTCGTAGATTCTGCAAAAGAATCATGATTGTATCGTAGGATTCCAAGGTTTAATTAAGCATCTCACTGTGGGAGCTCTTTTGGATTTAGAAAAAGAAATTAAGATTGTAGGACGTCAATTTATATAATGGGCACACATTTGAATTGTAAAGGATAAATATGTAAGAACATAAATTAAAAATACAACTTTGATACCAGGATATAAACATAATCGGAGATGAAGTGGAGTCAAGATAAAATCTCTCTCCTTAATTCTTTTAACTCCTATAGTGTTTCGGCTTGATGCGTTCAAGAATCCCAGGATAAAACCGCTTTGGTTTCGGTCATCTCGCAATACTCAAAAATAAGAGCTAATGAACTCTAAAACCATGTTGTACTCTGAGACTCAATAAATAAGAAGGAGATCAAGAGGATTGTAATATTGTGTAGTTACACAACAATTGTAATTGTTCTTGTTCTTCAATAAGAAGATGAATCACTTGATTTTATCACCAAATATTCAACATAAGAATAAAGAAAAGTTATGAGAATTAATACTCAACATTTAAGTCATTCATTTCATCATTTTCATGAATTTTTTTGTTGTTACACAATTCACAATTAAAGGAGATATAATTGTTGAATTTTTTTCAACATTTTTGACTTAACTCTATTTCTCATTCAAACTTACTTCAATTTTGGCATGTAGTCATTTTGAAATTCTAACACACATGTCTAGCTACAAGTGGAATGTTGTATTACGAGATTTTATTTGTTAAGACTCCAAAAGCTCACTAACAAAGTGATTTCTACTATGGTAGATAATGAAATTTTGTCTTTCACTTTGGGTTGATGAGACTGTTCTTGTCTTGGACATTTTTAGATTAATATTAAATTTTATTCGTCATCTTCATTCGAACATTAGTTAGACGTTGTTGTAGATGATTCTTTTGGTTTTTGCAACAATTTTTTGTAATATAGATTTGCAACAATTCTTTGTGGTAGCAAGATGATATTTATTCTTTAGTTTTTATAGATGTTTTTTAAGTTTTTTTTCTCTTTTCTTGTTTTTATATATATATGTATATGTATATTAAACTCCACTGTTACCCAATAATACATCGTTTATATCAAGCATATTAGACTTCGATTCGTTTCTAGATGTTTTAGGATTTTTGTCTAATATAGAACAGATGAATTGTAAAGATATGACTTTGATTTCTTCATTTGATTTTGCAGCTGCTAGCAATATCCATATTTTGAATCTTTAGGCCAAAAAATTTGGTTTCTTTCCTGGGGATTGGTTTGAAATTTGGTGTGGTTGAGATGGTTGTATCAAATATTTGAAGTTTAAAGTTTTATCCAATCAATTATGTTGAATGAATAGAGGTTTGCTGATATTTTGAACTTATCCCACCATTTGACTCTAAAAATTCTTTTAATGATGGTAATTGGATCACGGGAAAAATTAAAATTCCATTTGATTCAAGGTGTTCATGTTGTGGAGCGGAGAAGGAAGTAATAAATCACACAATTTTTTATTCTTCCCCAACTTTACAATAGATGGGCTTTATAGTTTAGGATTTTTTTTGTGGTTACTCTAGAATACTTGGAAAGCAAAGAATGACAAAGTTTTCTTGAATGTAGATAGAGATCTAAGATACAATTCCAACTGCTAATTTTGAAGCTAATAACTGGTTTTAAGCACAAAAAAAAATTATCATTTCATAGAATAAAAAGGAAGTTTAGGCCCAGCGGAATACTGTTGCTTTGTCGACGGATCTTCCAAGGACTTAGAGTATTTCTCTGAGATCGACTGATATTGATTTTTAGAGACTATTGGCAAAGTAAACATGGAAGCAAAAGAGATTTTTTGCTGTTTACCCCCATTGCATACATAGTTTGAATAAGTTCTATGGCGATAAAATCTCTTGTATCTCTGGAAATCTTAGAAGTTGAATGTCCTACTAACTGTTTAGAGATTATGAAGACAGTATCATTTCCAGAAGAGTCGCCAACTTTTTTACAGTATTTGGAAGAGTTTGATAGACTAAAATGCTTCTTCACTAATTTTCTCTTTACCTGATCTCCAGACCTCTAAATTAATAGGAAAGTGGATTGGTTTGTATGCAATGTTCATACCTTATCAAAAAATTGTGCCTATGTGAACACTATACCTCTTTCTTGGAGGTCGGACTTAATATAAAATTTATATATTGACAAGAAAAATCTATAAACTATATTTATCAAAACCTAAAGTGGTAAGTTAATTACTTAAAAGAATTAGTATATCTTATGATATTGAAATATATCCTCCATCAGTGTAATACTCTCTTTGTTATTTTATACTTGATGTTTTAGTTTTTTTCGCACATATTAAAAAATCATTAATTATCTAATTTTTTCTAAATATAATATGCTTTATCACCAATTCAAAAATAATTTAGCCAATCACAGACCAATCAGCATAATTCTAATAGTCAAAACACTAAAATCACAATAAATAATACATAGAAATCTTAAAACATCAACTAAAATGAAACAAATTGTTTTTTTAAACATCAACTATAACTAAATGGGGGGGAGTATAAACTAGTGCGAATGCTCTAATTAATTAATTACTTATTTAATCTAAGTTGAATGAAGACAATATCAATAGATGTTTCAAAAATTAATGATCTAGCAACAACAATGAAAAGTTTTTAATTTGCATTCTAACAATAATTGGTGAAGTCACCTTAGTCTAGTGGCATGTGGTAAGTCCACTAAATACATACACCATCATACAACCAATGATTGAGTCTTACTGCTTATATTATATAGGAACTTGACTAATGGTCTGGCTAGTTGTGGCTCAATATTAAAAAATAAAAAACAATAACTGAAGCAATTGTCCTTATTGTGGCTGTATAATATGAAACAAAAAATAACGGAAGAATATAATTAGGGACAAGATATATTTGGTCAGAAGCGAGATAAAGATGCTTGTATCACGATGGATGATCCGATAATGATATAATTAACGCAATAGTAATATATTTAATACGATAATATATAGTTAACAATATAATGTAAATAATACACAATAACAAGTTGTATAGATTGATAATATTTTATCTGTATATATAACAAGTTGGATAGATAGAAGTAAATAGAAAAATTAGATTAAAAAAGCAGAGAATTAGAAAATATGAGGGGTTGTTGGATATAAAGAAGTAATGAAAACAACTATAAATATATTGCAATAAATTTGAAAATAAACATAAGGCACAAATAGAAACATGATAATAATATTGTTAGCAATTATTCTAAATATAAAAAATGAGAATTCTGACACAAATACGTGCTATAGATAGGGGCAAAGTGGTCCAAAATTTGCTACAATACTCTATAAGGTTTCCAACTTATCATACCTGCACTTAGTTATCAGCTTATCATTTGCTATGAGTAAAATTATCCTTTAATCTAAGGATTACTTTCAAAAATAACCCCATTGACTTAAGTCAATGACAAATATAACCCACAAATTTCTCTCTCCTAAATTTATTCAAAAATACCCTTACTTCTTTATATATTTTCGAAAATACCACTACTTTTTTGCTTTTTTAATATTTTAATCCCAACATAAAATTACCAAAATACATATCTAACCTCAATTATTTACTAAAATACCATCTTCTTCAATGCTACCAACAACCATTACCAACCAAATCAGACCTCTAAATGCTTACGAATCTACCTATTTTCGAGATTTAATTGCTTGTAAACAATTTTCAACCACATTATCTCTCATTCTCTCTTCATTTTTATCCATGAATCTCTCAAATTTTCATTGAAACATTTCTTCAACGGTGCATTTCGACATTATCTCTCTCAAACAATCTTTAACGGTGCATTTCGACATTCTAGACATCTAAGTAAGGTATATATAACCTCTAACTGAAATCTAGTAAATTTTTGGATTTTTTCAAAAAAAAGTTGCAGAGAGGAGACTTCACGTGAAGTCTCCGGTCCTTGGAGACTTCACGTGAAGTCTCCAAGTCAACCATGATGTTAGTTTTGTATTTGACTATTTCTGAATCCGTATAGGAGACTTCTCCATGAAGTCTCCACATTCTTGTTTGAGGAAAAAAAAATTTATGCGGAGACTTCATCTGAAGTCTCCTAAAAGATGAGTTACTTTGGAATTGACTAAGGTCTGACTTTTACGGAGACTTCACCTGAAGTCTCCTCATATTGTGGAGACTTTTGGGTGAAATCTCCGTATCTTAAAGGGGTTATTTTTGAAGTTGACCAACCATACAATTATTTGACCCAAAAATCTAGAAATTTATCTGAAATAGGAGACTTCATGTAAAGTCTCCTCAAAAACCGGAGACTTCACAAGAAGTCTCCGTTTTTAATAATAAAATGGACCCCACATATGCTTTCTACGCAACTAAAAATAATAATAAAAATTTAATAACTTCGGGAGACTTCACTTGGTGACTTCATTTGGAGACTTCATTTGGAAACTTCACGTGGAGACTTCACTTGGAGACTTCATTTCTTAAAGTCAAACTTAGTCAATTGCAAAAGTAACCTCTGTCATATATAGGAGACTTCACGTGAAGTCTTCTATATTTTGAGAAAACTACTATTTCGAAACAGAATTTAGGAGACTTCACCTGAAGTCTCCGATTAAAAATATTATTTCTGGGTAATTGCTAATATGACCTTAAAAATAGGAGACTTCATGTGAACTCTCCTTCAGGAAAGTCAACATTTAGTCAAATACAGAAATAACCTTAGGAGACTTCACGTGAAGTCTTCTTTTTAGCTTTGGAGACTTCAGGTGAAGTCTCCTCTTTTTTATATCTTAACGATACTTTTAGAATTTTTTTGCACTAATATCATTTATATAATGTTTTGGACAAGTTTAACATAATTATATATTATAAGAACAAAAAGAAAACTACTTTTAAAAAATGACGGCTAGGGTTGCGATCAACGATACCCTATCGAGAAAACTCTTGGACACGAAGATGATAGATCCGGTAGGGGAAGGACCTCCGCCGGCGGTTCCACCAGATATACGAGCAAGATCGGAGTGGGTGTGGCGAGCGTCGGGAGTGAATTGATGATAACTGATGTGGGGAATAAGGTAACAACAACTAGAAAGGAAACTGTGATGTCGGAGGCTATGACCCAATCGAATATTGTTGCTCAAACTGCCGGTATTTCATTGGCTGAAAAGACTGCTAGAACAATTCAAGGTGGTGAAATTGTACCAGAGTTTTCAATTCCAGAAGAGTTTGTGATGAACAGATTTAAGGTGTCATATCCTGAAGGAGAAGCTGGCCAGCCTTTTATTACTGTGGATCGAGAGGTGCTAGATGAGATGAACAAACTGTGGAAGAATTACATCATGGTTAAGGTTTTGGGACGTGTGCTTTCTTTGACTGTGTTAAACAGAAAGATCCGTGAGTTATGGAAGCCTCGTGGAGAGCTTCATATTGTTGATCTGCCGCGACAACTTTTCATGATTCATTTTGATGTGGAGAACGATTACCTTGATGCTCTCACTAGTGGTCCCTGGAAAGCTTTTGGTAGCTATCTAATGGTTCAGACATGAGATCCTGATTTTGATCCGTTGTGTGACGATATAGTGAAAACGCCAGTTTGGATCCAACTAGCTAATCTCCCTATGAACTTATATCACAAGTCGATTATCATGGGAATTAGAGACTGTCTTGGTAATGCAGTTCAAGTTGAGATGACTACTTTGTCTTTGGTGAGGGCAAGGTTTGCTCGAGTATGCATTAAGGTTGACCTTCCCAAGCCATTGAAAGGTTCAATAGACGTGAATGGCACTCAATATTTTGCACTTGATATATGTGATTTTTGATGGTTTTAGAGTCTTGTTTTAGGTGGTTTTGCATCCGTCTAGATAGATTTTCTGTTTACTTAGGTCTTTTTAGGTTTGTTTTGCTTTCCTTGCATTTGCATTTAGAATTTGGAGTTTTGTTTAGGAAAAGGAGCAAAAAGGAGTTAAAACTGGATCAAAGGACAATTGGATCAGCTGCTAGGCGAAAAAGATCGTGCAAACTTGGATCGCTACCTCGTAGATTGCAGGGCGAGGACTGCTCGGAATGCTCAAGAAAAGATGACTCAGTTACCAGGCTCAACCTATCTGTTGCGAGGGAAGATAAATCCATTACACTCGGATCGTCCACTCAGTCTCAACACCCGAGGATAAAGAAAAGAACCACTCCTCAGTGCCCAATCTCGCACAAGGACTGCGAGGGCAAGATTCCTGGTTAACCGACTTAAGTCGGTTTGACCATTGGGTTATGCAAATGACCCTATAAATACCCTCTAATCACTCTCTTATCATTTTTATCTGATGTTTAGCTGAAAAACTCTCTCTATTTTTATTGTTGTTTCCTTTATGCTTGTTTAAGGTACTCTTTATGATTATGCTTTTAAGTTAATGAATTAAGTTTGATCTTCATCTTTACTTTCTGCAATTTCATTTTAAGTTATTTATGTTTATGCAATCTAGATCGACCCTACTCCTTCGCACTCAAGCCATGATGCGCAAGTAGATCCGTGTGGATCTCGAGGATGGGGCAATCGGAGGTGAATCCGTTGATTCCCTTGCTGTTCTAGCCATGATCTGAACTCCGATCTCTTCTCACATGGCTAAGCTTAATGGTAATCTCTCCCTGATCAAGAGAGATTTGATTTGGACCGTGACCTAAGGCTAGCTCCGATGGAATCAGAGATCAAGTGCCATGTGTGTGATGGCTTGATCCACCAAAAAGAGATCTAGCGTGTGGGTCGGCTGTTAGACGAGTTGGGTTTAGCTTACTGCTTCTGGTTTGGCTTGATCGCCGCTAGCGCTGTAATGTATCATCCGATCTGGTTAGGGGTCTTCGCCATGAGAACACATCAATCTAGCCTTGTCCCGGTATAGGGATCGCTCAAAAGAGATCAGCAAGTTGGGATCGGCGAGTTTACCACCGATCAACCTCCCTATCCTTTAGATTTATGCCTTTAATCTTATTTCTATCGTATTGCAATTGTTATGCTCTGTTTTTAGGTCATTTCTCTGTTTTGATCATTTAAATTATGTTCTCATTTTGTCTTTTAGTGTAATTTGTCCTATTGTCTAGTTTGCAAGCTCACTTAATATCATAGCCTATCATAGTGACAAAATGGTAGGTTGCTTGAACTAAGATGTAGTAGTAGATAGATTGTTTACAAGCATCTATGGGTATTTGGTTCGACAATTCCCATTTACTTACCACCATGCTCAATTGATTTGATCTTAGGACTCACAAAACCTTTTATCAAATTGGCGCCGTTGCCAAATCGGATTTGCTTGTTCCAATATATAGTTTACTAGTCTTAGGATCAGGTTGTGTGTTACCGATATTATAACTTATCTATGTTTCACTCAGAACTCATTACCCTCGTGTTAACTCCTGAGAGTTAAGCAAGTATTTAATAACTTCTACCGAGGAGTTCACCCGAGGATACGTATGTTATTGGACATCGCAAGTCATGGGAGCTTTCTACAGCAGGAGATTAACGAGGGAAGAGCATTAATAGAAAATCTTGCTCTAGCTGATGGACAGTACGACGAGGAGTATGACCGAGCTGTTAGGGGAACTTTTGATTCGGACACATCCGCCCGTAAAGAGCTGAAGCAACTTCATGAGAACCTAGACAAGTTGCTAATGGTCCACACCAAACAAGTCAATCTTGTGGAAGAAGAAATGGTACAAGAGGGTGAAGACGAGAAATTGGAGGAGATTTGTTTTATTCAGAATCAAAGTGGTCTAAGCCGTGGGTCAACTACAAGCAAAACCCGAACTTGAGCTATCAAAGCACGAATGTAGCCAACCCACAAGACCAAGTGTATCCACCAAAGCAACGATCTTGGATACTCAAGGAAAAATGGCAGTAGAGCCTTAAGCCGGCACCAGCTCCAACTCAACCTCCGACAACAAAAGAAGACCAACCGGACGTGATGAATATGCTCCAACAAATAATGCAAAGCCAAACAGCCCACCAAGCGGAAATGACCACGAAGTTTAGCGTGGTACATAGCCGAATTGATACAAGCTATAGTGACCTCAACTGCAAGTTTGAAACCCTCAACGCACGACTGAAGTATGTGGAAAGCAACCAAGCATCATCATCCACCAAAGCCACCGGTCAGCTACCCGGAAAATCTGTTCAAAACCCAAAGGAGTATACGACTCAGTCAATCGCTCTCAGAACCGGAAAGATGCTCCCATCAGTGGTTGGACTGAAGGAAAACGCTGAGGACAGCGTTATTCAAGCTGGAGGGGCAGAACAAGCCAAGAATAAAGCTGGTTGCATACAACTTGGGGACACACCTCACAAGCCTGAACCGCGAAGAGAGGTAGATGATGATCTGACTACTGGGACAACTGGACAACTCAAGGAGAGCCCTCGCTTGCCTGTGCAGCAAGGAGAAGAACCAGACTTTCTCGACTTGAATTTGACAGAAGGAGTTGCACCAGTGGTTGCAACCAAAGCCAAAGCACCTTTCCCTTCACGTTTAAAGAAGAATCAAGCGGAGAAACATAAAGTCCTTTTTGATAAGCAAATGAGCGGTATAGAGCTAAAGATTCCTATCTTGGATGTTTTTGCCTTAATTCTGCAATACAAGAAATTTTTGAAGGACTTGCTTAAGGAACAAGAGGAAGAGTGTATGGCTGTTGGGATCCGATCATCTGGATCGGTATTGGTACCAGTTCTTCCACATCAAAGGAAAAAGTTCATCGCGGAAAAGTTGAGTGATTTGGGAAGCTTCACACTTCCATGTGCAGTAGGGCATCTAACGTTCATTAACTGCTGGTGTGATATTAGAGTATCCATCAGCTTGATCCCAATAATCACTACACAAAACATGGGGTACTCAAACTTTAAAGATTGCAAAATCTGATTGGTCCTCGCGAACAAAACAACAAGGAAGCCGAAGGGTCTGCTCGAGGATGTACCAATAAGTGTTGGCAGTGTGTTGGTTCCTACTGATTTTGTGGTATTAGAGATGGATGAAGAACCTACTGATCCACTACTGCTGGGTAGACCTTTCTTGGCGTCAGTAGAAGCTTTGATTGATGTGCGGAACATGACCATTGAACTAATGGTTGGAGAAGGAGTTGGTATGATGTTCGACTTAAAGGAAGGAATAAAGAAGCCTACAATCAACAGGCAATACTTTGAGATTGAAGGAACAATAGGGGGGATGGACGAGGATACAAATGAGGGAGCTCTGGTTCCCTTTGCAAACCCATACTAAGAGGTGTATGAAGAGTCAAGCTTGTGACTCTAAACAAGCCCACTTGGGAGGGAATGCCATGTCTATCCTTTACTCTTGAAAACTCTTTTAAATTTCGTTTAAAGTTAATTCGGCTTTGTTTAATTTTAAGAACATCTTTGCTAGTTTATTGTTGTTATTATTGGGTGTTTGGAATTTTGATTTACATCTCAGGTTCAAGGAGCCTTGGCTACACTCTTGGCAAAACTAGAGGAAGTAATGCCCTCATTAAGCAAAGAGAGAGTAGACCTCGCACCTAACCCTCGGAGGCAACAGAGCGAGGAGTGAGAAAGTTTGACAAAGAACCTGAACCCCTCAGGACATGAGGCCAAGGAGGATGTGCGAGTAGTGTTCACATCACCTTGAACACCACTCATGAATCTACTTGCACACTTCAGTATCCTTTTATATAGAAAGTTCTAGTCAAATACATCTCATTATGATTGATATGAACTTACTATTCAGTGCAATCTTGAACATGAAGCTTAATAGTATAAATGCTTTAATTAGAGCCTGTTTTGATAATGTGGCTAACTCTTTGTGGTTTTAGATATTATCACAACAAGGAGCCAATCAGGACTCAGAATAGTCAAAAGGGAAGCAATAAGGGCAGTTCAACCTTGGGTTTTTCTGAATGAGTAGTCAGACCTCGGTGTATGCGGCGAGAAGGTTGAGTGAGGAGGTTAGCTGAGGAGCGCATAAGGATGAGAATGAACCTGGAGTACAAAGGAGGATCGAAATCCCAATAGGGAATCGGCGAGAAAATTGGTGGCTGAGACGATGGACTGGAGGTTCGTTCATGGTGTAGGAAGCTCAGCTCAGGAGAAGAGGAAGGGAAAATGGATAGCCTCGCCCTCCAGCAGCGAGGATAGTGACGAACACAGTGAGTACGCTCAGCCCTCGCCAATGGAGGTCGAGTACAAAAGCAAGGAGAAGATAGAGAAAAAGATTGAGAAGAAGGAGAAGAACACGAGGTACCACCGAATCATCGAGGATTTGAAGAGGAGTGGTTACTCAGAGAAAGAGGCGAGGAAGGCCTATGAGGAGCGAGAGGCAGAAAAGAAAGGAAAGGCTACAAAGGAGGCTGATGAATTCGACAAGGCGTATGAGGCTTTGAAGGCGATGGGGATAAAAGGTACATACTTCCCACATTCTGGAACCATGAGGAAAATGGGAATCACTAAGGATGTGGATAGGGTGTTTAGTTTGCTTGGAATTAAAGTTTGCATGTATAGTGTGGTGAGTTCTTACATTGAGGAGACGTTGCAATTCCTCGCCACCATTGATAAGTGTGATTTTAATGGTTTTAGAGTACTATTTTAGGTTGTTTTTCTATCTGTTTAGCTAGTTTTCCTTGCATTTAGGTCCATTTAGGTTAGTTTTGCACTTCTTNTTTCCTAGGTATTGGAGCAAAAAGGAGCATAAAATGGAGCTAAAATATCGGAACAAGCTACTAAGGAAAAGAAGTTGCTCAACACTCAAATCGCTACCTCGCAGTTTGCTGGCGAGGATCACTCGGTTCGCTAACAGAAA
>OVBA01004433.1:0-23536 GCA_900406435.1 Lepidium aucheri | reverse complement strand
TATTAAAAATTATTTAGAAAAAACGAAAATTATATATATATATATATATATTTGAATATATAATTATAAAAATCATAATGAGTTAAGATATATATATCTTATCATAATCCTAAAAGAAGATAATTATCTAAATACTCTCAAATGTTTATTTGTATACAAAATTCCTATTAATTGCTATATATATATATATATAAACATATAGACAATTTTTCAATACCTTCCAAATTTTCAAGTTTTCTCCAATTTAATTTATTGGTTTTTCTTTACATCGAGAGCAATCAAGACAAATAAACAAAAAATGTAATCTTATTATATAAAGAAATGGTTTTCAAAGTTAGTAATTAACAGGATTCTTCCAAGTGTTAAATCCAATGATCTCAAATTCTCTTGAATTTTTTTTAACTAGATAAAAAATATTTAAATAGTTTTTTTCAATATTTAGCTTATCCAAAACTAAAGAAAATCCTAACCTAAAAAGAAATCTTAATCTAAAAAAATCACAAATATTAATTATTAAAAAATTAATTTTAACAAAAAGTTATTTTCATTACTAATTCTATTATATAAACAAAAATTTTAAATTAAAAACTTATTTATAAAAAAACGAAATATCTATACATATATGTATTGTATTTGAATATATATATATATATTTATATTTTAAATCATATTTATCTATAAGCAAATCCTAATCTAATAATTCTTAAAAACTTAATTCTAACAAAAAGTAATTTCATTAGTCATCTTATTATATAAATAAAAATTTTATTTTAAAAATTATTTAGAATAAAAGGAAATTATATATATATGTGTGTGAAATTTTGAATAATATATATTTATAAAAAAATCATAATCAGATAAGATATATATTTCTGATCATAATCCTAACAGATGATAATTATCTAAATACTCTTAAATATTATTTTCTATATATATGAATTATTTGGGAATATTAATTGCTATATGTATATATATAGACAATTTTTCAATACCTTCCAAATTTTCAAGCTTTCTCCAATTTAATTTATTTGTTTTCGTTTACATCGAGAGAAATCAAGGTAAGCAAACAAAAAATGTAAAAAATTTAAATTTAATGTGCTATTATTTTATTTTACTATTATTAGCTTGAAATCTTATCATATTATATAAAATAGAGTTTCAGAAGTTAATAATAAACAGATTCTTCCACATCTCGAATTCAACCATCCAATACTGTGGAGTGTCATATTATAGACAATTAGGTTTCAAAAGTTAGTAATCAAATGGATTCTTCTACATGCCGAATCTTATTATAACCTATTATATATCAAATTGGATTTCAAAAGTTAGTAACTAAAGAGATTTTTTCACACGTGAGATTTTATTATTAAGTTGGATTTCAAAATTTAAAAATGAATAAATTTAGACATTATTCAAAATATATATTAAACATTATTTAATAAGAATAAACCCGTGCATCGCACGGGTCCATATCTAGTAACATATAAAGAGAAAACAATTACTGTATATAGTCGTAAGTTGGTATGAAAATAATAACCAACTTACGAGATAAAACTTTCACAAATCTAGATTTTTAAAATATTAATGCATAAAGAATGGAATTATTGTAATATTACATGTTATGGTCGGAAACTGTAAAACACAATATATTCCTTATATTTTTAAGGTGACTTTGTAAATAATGGCCAACTTAGGATATAGAAATTTTATAAAGCTAGTTAGGAGTAATCTAGACATAAATCATATATGTATTCCACAAAATACACCATACATTATTGTTAAGGCATTGTTCATGTTACCCACATATAAAATGTAAAATATTTAGTTAACTTTATTGGCGCATGTACATATAGAAATTTACCAGTCGCATCGGATATTGCTTATAATCAGTATTCATCTTCTACAATAATTCATAGGGCATGAAGTCAGCTCGAAAATTACATGGTGTTGGATTTTGTACATAAAGTTTGCGGAAAAGGTCCACTATCTTTAAGAATATATTGTGAGTTAAGCATAATCATATATTAAAAAATTAACCAATGGAATTAATTTAGTTATCAAATCAAATTTAGTTATCACTTTTTGTGTCGTGTAGCCACCCACTCACTTTAATATAAGTATTCATATATGTTTTCCATAACTTCTGTGGCAGGGTCAAGAGTATGTAAAACTCAGTTGAATATGTAGAACTTGCTACATTAGTTGATGTTTGTCATAACAAATGAAATAGAAGTTAGTATTCCCATCATAAATGTACACATAAATAATACCAAAATTAAATTTACACGCATCCTTTACTGGATAACAGACTGTACATATTTAATATTTAACTTATAGCAAAGATTAGGAGGCACTTTGCAGTAATATTCCCTATATAGATGAGTACCTAGAAATTGGTGAACGCATCCACCAAGTCAAGACATCAACCAATGGCCTTGATAATTGCATCTAAGACCGATCTTATAAGGTCATGTATCTTAGTGCCATTTAATGGTGAATCCACTATTTTATTGTTTGTTGCCTTTACTTTTTAAGTGATATCTTCAACATCATTTCTCCTCTCACAATGATTTTTTTTTTGCTTATCATCTTCTTCCCCATGAATTACAACCTTCTATTTTGCCTCTTCAACTTTAAACCTTGTAACCTTCCATTATGGAACATTTTGCTTCTTCATTGTATTTGTCTTATCAATTATCGATTTTGTTGCCCACTTCTGCTTGACAACCTTGGTAACTATTAAACCATCACTGTTCATCTCATAACAAACCATCTACGACTGTAGGCGCATATATAAGTACAAATCATTAATACCCAAAACTCAATTACATAATTTATAAACAATCATTAAATGATTTTGGCAATTAATCGGGTCTCGTTGTCAACTTTGCATCTCTATTTACTCTCTTTTTGATTGAATTCACCCTATCATTGTTTGAATCCACATTCACTATCTGTAGTTTGAATACACTTTCTCTTTGATGGGACAATCTCTAGGGGAAATTGCTATGTCAATCTCTTTTCTAGCAAACAGTTTTCTGATGCTTTCTATTACTGACGAAATTATTTTCTCCATGTTTAAAGACGCATGTGCAGGGGTAGTACAATCATCCTCTCCTCTAAGTTATTTGATGTTTTCCTCTATTCTGGTTGTTGTCAAAAAACAGGTTCAGATTTGTTGTCTTGTTTACAGATGTATATCCGATAATCTGATTATGTTGTTATGTGATTTGTAGGCAATGAAACAGTAAAAGAGTAACACGAGATTTACGAGTTCCCAAGGTCCAAAACAGACCAAGGTACGTCTCGGCGAGCTAAGCTCACAAGAATAAAACCCACTATGATTAAGGTACAGATCGTGATTACAAGAGAAACCAAAACAAAGTCTCACCACCTCACGTCACTCACCCAGAAAACAGAGATAGAAGAAATGCTCTACAAAACAGAGAAAACACTCACCGCAATTCTCTTCCTCAAGCTCTTTATCTCTTTCTCCTCGGCAACAATGGCGGTTACTCTCTCAGCTCTCTCTCACACCCGTACATCCCTCACACACAACACGTGAATCACAACACCTTTTATTCCCACATGCCATTTGATACACGTCAGCAAAACCTTGTGCAACAAACCCACTCTTCTCACCTGAATTCTTTTGTCTTATTCAGGTTTCCGTAAGATTGTAGTATTGTGCCATGTGATGATTAAAAAACATCTAATGGGCTTCTGATCCAATGACTCACCGCCACTGATACATTTCTTCATGGACTCTAATATCAAGCCCAAAATGCTGAAACCCAAAGACAGAAACCTGATCCAATCCACTAGAACTAAAGTCACACATCACATACTCCACCTTGACTTTTGTTCTTTCCATGTACAAACCAGAAACCTCGAAGACTTTACCATCTCCAATCCTTTGACCCCTTTTCCGATTATGATACCACCAGAAAAGACCCAACTCTGTTTTCTTAGAGCTGAAAAATATCAATCACTGAGCAAGCCCAGCCGATCGAATGCTACTTCGAACTTCTTCACCGGAACAACTTTTGTTAGAACATCGACTAAATTTTCCAAGGTACCGATTTTCTTAAAAATAATCTCTCCATGTTCTACTAACTCTCTTGAGAAGCTCATTCTGACTGCCATATGTTTTGTCCTCTCATGATATACGCTATTCTTTGCAAGGCATATGGCGCTTTGTGAATCACAAAAGATTTCTGCTTCTAATTCACCAAAACCCAGCTCACAGGTAATTCTTTTTAACCATAGATCCTCTTTTGCTGCTTCAACCAGAGCCATATACTCTGCTTCTGTGGTTGACAAAGCACTCTATTTTGCAGCCCGGATCTCCAACTTGTTGTATTCCCGCCAACCTGAAATATGTAACCAGATATGGACCTCCTTCTATCTAGGTCAGCAGCATAATCAATGTCACAGTAGCCTCTAATTTCCATGTTCTCAGCTTTCTTGAATGTCAAACAAAAATCTTTAGCTTGTTTCAAATATCTGAGAATCCACCTAACTGCAGTCCAATGTTCTTTGTTAGGACTGCTCATGAAGCGACTAACAAGACCAACTGCATAAGCCAAATCCGGCCTTGATCCTACCATTGCATATATCAGACTTCCCACAGCGCTTGCATAAGGTATTTTATCTATTTCCTGTGCAACACTTTGCTTGTCTTCTTGTCTGGTGCTAGATAGTTTGAAATGGGAACCTATGGGAGTGTGAACCGCCTTTAATTCTGATTGACTAAATGTATTTAAAATTTTATCAACATAAAACTTCTGTGATAACCTCAATATACCATTCTTCCTGTCTCTTGTAATATTCATACCCAGAATCCTCCTAGCTTCTCCCAAATCTTTCATTTCAAACTCACCACTCAACAAACCCTTTAGTTTGTCAATCTCCTTCATCTCTTTTGATATCAATAACATGTCATCAACATATAGTAGCAGATAAATGTAGCAGCCCTTCTTAAGCTCTCTGAAATACACAAAAGTGTCGAAATCACTTCTCATATAACCCTGAGACTGAATGAATTCATTGAACCTCAAATTCCATTGCCTTGACGCATGTTTTAACCCATACAATGACTTTTGTAACAAACATACACTTCCTTCTTTACCATAACCCTCTGGTTGCTGCATATAAATCCTTTCATTCAAATTCCCATGTAAGAAAGCCGTTTTCACATCCATTTGTTCCAATTCCATGTCATAGTTCACCACAAATGAAAGCATCAAACTGATGGTAATGTGTTTAACCACTGGGGAAAATACTTCATGATAATCTATCCCTTGCGACTAATCTGGCTTTGAACCTTGTTTTTTCAACTCCTGGTATACATGGTTTAACTTTGTAAATCTATTTACAACCAACTGTTCTTAACCCATCTTCCATTGGAATATTAGACCAAGTATGATTCTTTTTTAAAGAATCTATCTCTTCATCCATTGCAGCTATCCAAAACTTCCAGTCATTACTATTAATTGCCTTTGTGTATGTCTTTGGCTCGTCAAAATCCATCACATCTTCAGCATTTAATGCATAATATGCAATATTTGTTTCAATAAACATGCTGGGACGTTTGATTTCTCTCCTTCTTCTGTCCCTGGCCAACAAATAGTCATCAAATTCTGCATCTTCTAACTCAGTATCAGATTCAATTTCTTCTTGTGTCCGTTCTGGTTCATCACTTTGACCATGGATAACTCCACCTTGATCTGTATCGTTTCCAATACCACTTGATTCACCAATATCATTTGATTCTGTAGGTAACACAAAAGTTACTCTTTTGTTCCTTTTGAATTCAGCTCTTTCTTCCTGGTTCAAAAGACACTTTATCAAACTCTTTGTAAACCACTGCTTCATTAAATATCACATCTCTACTCACTATACATCTTTTGTCTTCCAAACTCCAGATTCTGTACCCTTTAACTTCATGTGGATAACCCATGAAGATCCCTTTCTTGGCTCTTGGTTTCAATTTTCCTTGATCAACATGAAAATAAACCAAACATCCAAATCTTCTCATGTGAGAATAATCCAATTCTCTTCCTGACCATAATTGTTCTGGTATTTGAAAGTTTATAGGTTTGGAAGGTGTCCTATTTATTATGTAAACAACCGTTGAGGCAGCCTCAGCCCAGTATGATTCTGGTAAACCAGTTTCGGACAAGAAACTTCTAACCTTCTCCAAAATTGTCCTGTTTAATCTCTCAGCAATCCCATTTTGCTGTGGAGTATATGGGCAAGTCTTGTGTCTCTTGATTCCTTCTTGTTTACAGTACTCATCAAAAGCTTTTTTGCAGTATTCTAAACCGTTGTCAGTTCTCAGAATCTTCAACCTTTTTCCACTTTGATTTTCTGTCAAGACTTTCCAATCAACAAGTTTACCATACGCCTCATCCTTTGTCTTCATAAAATAGATCCATACCTTTCTTGTGAAATCATCTACAAATGATATGTAATATTGATTCTTTGCTAAACTAGGAGTAACATTTGGTGAACCCCACAGATCCGAATGTACATACTCTAATGGCTCTTTAGAGATATGTATCCTTTCTTGAAAGATGCTCTGTGAGACTTTTCCAAAATGCATGGTTCACATTGCTTAAAATCCTTGTTCTCCTTTGATTTTATCAGCCCCTTCTCCTCTAGCAATTTCATGTTCGCAGCACTCATGTGCCCCAATCAACTATGCCATAGATCAGTTACATTTTCAGTTTCTATAGCCACATTAGCTTCCATTTTCACTATTTTCCCGTCAAGAAAATACAATGTGTCTCTGTAGTCGGCTGCCATAATTTCTCTGTCTTTATAGAATACTTGCAATCTAAAATTTTTAGACTTGAACCAGCAGCCCAACAATTCCAACTGTCCCGGAGAAATTAAATTTCTTCTTGCAGTAGGTGAATACCTCACTTGTGTCAAGGTGACAACTGAATTGTCATGACTTACGAATCTCACTTTGCCGATGGCTGTTATCTGGCAGACAGTGTCATTTCCCATGAGCATTTTCCTCCATCAATATCTTCAACATCGAACATCAAATCTCTCCTGGATGTCATGTGATATGAACATCCAGAATCTAATATCCATTTTCTTTTGTATCTCTGTCTGTTGCTACCAACACTAATGGTTTTGTCTGCACAGCAATACCAACACTTGCTTCTCCTTTCTCTGACTTGTTATTGCTTCCTTGTTGCTTTCTTTTGGGACAATCCCTTCTGAAATGATCCTCTGAACCACAAACCCAGCATTGCTTATTTTTGGTTCTTGATTTAGACCTGCTTTTATTTTTATGTTTTCCCCTTTGACTGTGATCTCTTTTCACTTCTGCCTCTGCTTTGAACAACCAAACCCTCACCCTCTGACTGCAACTTATACAATCCCTTTTCCTTTAACTCCATTTCAATTAAGTAAGCTGAGCTTACAATGTCCTTTACTGTGATTGTTTCTCTTCTGCTGCTATACTTCAAAGTGTGAACAAGATTGTCAAACTGTTTGGGTAAACTGTTCATAAGAATAGCTGCCTTGTCTTCATCACTCATATCAACATGCACACTTGCTAGATCAGAAATCAGCTTGTTAAAAATGTCTAGATTCTTGTCTAGATTCTTCCATGCATCCATCTTAAAGGCATAAAATCTTTGCTTAAGATTAAATCTGTGTGGAAGTGTTTTAACCTGATATTCTGCTTCTAAAGCCATCCAAGTGTCATATGCTGTCCTTTCTCTCTTCACCGATCTGAGTACAGCATCGGATAAACTTGAGCAGATAAGATTCTTAACCCGCTTGTCTTTAGCCTTCCATTTAGGATCAGATTTAGCTTTTTCATGCTTAACTTCTATGGCTTTCTTATCAAATTCTTCACCATCTAGACTTGCTTCTTCTTCTAGATAAACCGGCATTAGTGGATCCTCTAGTCCCAAAATCTCCAACTGAGCCAGAACCTTGAACTTCCATAGAGAAAAGTTCCTTTCTCCATCGAACTTCTCAACATCAAATCGTCCCTGTGTTGGTTCCATGTAGTTGGTCTTGTCTTTCTCTTTAACTTTCTCCACCTCAGCCATAACTACAGATCTAATAACACCAAACCGTAGACCTCAAACAATCAGTTGAAACTGAGAAGAACATGTGGCTCTGATACCACTTGTTGTCAAAAAACAGGTTCAGATTTGTTGTCTTGTTTACAGATGTATATCCGATGATCTGATTATGTTGTTATGTGATTTGTAGGCAATGAAACAGTAAAAGAGTGACACGAGATTTACGAGTTCCCAAGGTCCAAAACAGACCAAGGTACATCTCGGCGAGCTAAGCTCACAAGAATAAAACCCCACTATGATCAAGGTACAGATCGTGATTACAAGAGAAACCAAAACAATGTATCACCACCTCACGTCACTCACCCAGAAAACAGAGATAGAAGAAATGCTCTACAAAACAAAGAAAACACTCACCGGAATTCTCTTCCTCAAGCTCTCTACCTCTTTCTCCTCGGCAATAATGGCGGTTACTCTCTCAGCTCTCTCTCACACCCATACGTCCCTCACACACACCGCGTGAATCACAGCACCTTTTATTCCCACATGCCAGCTGATACACGTCAGCAAAACCTTGTGCAACAAACCCACTCTTCTCACCTGAATTCTTTTGTCTTATTCAGGTTTCTAGAAGATTGTAGTATTGTGCCATGTGATGATTAAAAAACATCTAATGGGCTTCTGATCCAATAACTCACCGCCACTGATATATTTCTTCATGGACTCTAATATCAAGCCTAAAATGCTGAAACCCAAAGACAGAAACTTGATCTAATCCACTAGAACTAAAGTCACACATCACACTGGCAAAATGTTATTTGAATAATTTGATTGTTGCATCATGTCTTCCATCTAGCCACTCTGATAATTGCATAACACTATTAATCAGGTTTTCCATCATGCACTACATTGCACTGGCAGACTATTAAATAGAATCAAAATGGTTAACAATTCAGATCAACAAAATGTGAAAACAGGATATAGTAACAAGAAAAAAAACCTTGTGTCTATTTATCATCTCTATATTCAGATTATTTTCTTTCCCTTTTCCTTTTCAATGACTTGCCACTCTATATATTGCCATTTTGTTTCGCATCAACCTCCACCTGAACAACTAAAGCATACTTGCCGAGCGGATAAGATAGTAAGTCTACCAACAACTTCTCCAGCATTAGATGTGATCATTTTCCATATGACCCCCTAAATAGGGTAGTTCTATTCAACATGTACGAGATGCATGTGGATCAAACAAATCTACATGTCAACAAACAAATATTCAACTACCTCCCTATTTATTACTCTCATATGTAACCAACTTAATAAATAACTATTTTATCGACTTACTCCAACAACGAGTCAATATACAATAAACATTAATAAATGTGATTGTTCGTGACTAAATTTCTATGTATTATATATAAGGATGCCACTTACTAAATAAATGTAATAATATATTTAAAAACTCATTCTTATCATAAGTGAGTTTACCTATGCTGGAAGTATTTCCACCCCCTTAAATCCTTTTATTCGAGCTTCTTTCCATTTAAACAGCAGAGTACCCTCCACCGCCCCTTGTCGATTCTCATGCATACCACCAATACTCGAATATCCATGTGTTTAATGACTGAGCAAACTCATGCAGTACGATCAAACAAACCTTTATGGCTTAATCAAACAAGAGAAAGTTACTAGCCAACTCCATGAATATCTATCAAACTCAAGATCTAGAACTCGTTTGGCTATGCTCAAGCAAAATTTCAAACCATGATTAATATCGTGAATGGTAGTTGATACAATCATTGACAGACCGAACATTTTAGAAGGAGAAAGAAGGATAAATTGAGCTCAAAAGGACTCCGGTGAGGTCTTCTAAGCTTGGAAGTAGATTAAATAATCGCACGAAAGATGTGAAATGCCATCAATACTCCATGTTACTTTGGATATAATGCACCAAAGAGGTTGAACGAGTTCAAGAATAGTTTTTGAATAAGAAAAGTGTTGAAAGACAAATGTTACAAGAACACTTAAATAGGTAGTGACATGGCCGAAATTAAGGGTTCTTAGAATGATATAGGGCCAAGTCTTATTTAGAAAATGGGTCTAATGTAATGCGTGTGCATTTGCCTCATTAGAAACCTTAGTGGTAAAACCAATAGGAAAAACCCACTAAGGAAAAAAGAGTACAAATGAGCTCACATACCCATTTATTGAATACAAGTTAAGACCAATGTAGTCAAGCTTGTGTGAGTTTCCTCCACATTTTGTATGTGCTCCATAAGTCCTCTTATGGCTTGATTGAATAGCTTGGATCTTGATATGGTCATTGCACTCATCGGTACAAGCATGATCTCCTCTTCCTTCAAGTCTTCAACTATACTTGAGTTGTTGTTGGTTTAGCTTGGAGGTTGAGTGTAGTTTTTTGGGAACTCCCTTTCTTCACTCGAGCCGATTTGGTCGAGCTTGGAGATCGAGTGTGCACTTCATGTGTTGAACTCAAGCGGTCATTGTCCCAGCGAGCGATGATCATATCATCCTCCCCTTCTTAAAAATAATTTTTCCTCAAATTTTTGTCATCTAAAAGAAAAAGAGCTAGATTAAAAACATTAAAGATTAGACTTATATTATACTTACCTTGAAGATCTAGTTGGTAGGTGTTATTATTGATCTTCTTATTCACAGTAAAAAGACCATCAACCCTTGGCATTAACTTGGATTTTTGCTCAGCTAGGAATCGTTCTTTCCTTAGATGTACCCAAACTGGATCCCCAATATTGAATGTTACCACCTTTTCGCCTTTGTTTGCTAGTTGAACACAAAACTTGGTCTATTATACAATATTACTGCAAGCACTCTCATGTAGCTTTTTCACCAAATATGTTTTCTTCTGACCATCTAAGCTAGCTCTTTCACTCAGAAGCAAAGGTGTTAGATCCAAAGGTGATAAAGGTTTAAAGCCATACACAAATTCAAAGGGAGAAAACTTAGTAGCATAATGCATTGTATGGTTATAATCAAATTCAACATGAGGTTAGCAATCTTTCCAAGTTCTAAGATTCGTTTTAATCAGTGCACGCAACAAATTTGACGGCGTTCTTTTCACTACCTCAGTCTGTCCATCTGTTTTTGGATGACAAGTTGTAGAAAAGACTAGCTTAGTGTCCAACTTCGACCATAGTGCTTTCCAGAAATGGTTCAAGAACTTGTATCCCAATCAGTAACTATAGTCCTAGGAAAACCATGCAAACGAATGACCTCTTTAAAGACGAGATTAGCTATATTAGTTGCGTCATCAGTCTTATGGCAAGCAATGAAGTGAGTCATCTTAGAAAATGTATCAACTACAACAAACACATACTCCTTTACATATCTAGTTTTAGGCAAACCAACCACGAAATTCATAGATATATCAGTCCACAGATGATTTGGTATTGGTGAAGGAGTATACAGACCGTTGGGTTGAATTTTTTACTTAGCTTGCTTGCATGTCACACATTTACAACATATTTTTTATACATCTCGTCTTATGTTTGGTCAATGAAATCGATCTTGCATGATTTTAACTATCTTAGCCATGCCAAAATGGCTTATCAAATCTCCTTCATGAGCTTTCCTGGCTAAGAGATCTCGAACAGTGCAATTAGGTATGCACAAAAAATTCTCATAAAACAAGAACCTATCATGCTTAAAATAATGACCTGAAGCATGGTTAGAACACTCTGCAAAGATACTCTTAAAGTCATAATCAGAATCGTAAAGTTCTTTCAAGTGTTCAAAACTAAGTAACTTAGTGTCAAGCATAAAGAGTAGGGTGTACCTCCTTCACAATGCATCAGCAACCACATTTTCATTACATTGCTTGTAGCATATGACATATGAGAATCTCTCAATGAATTCCACCCACCTTACATGACGTCTGTTAAACTTGTGCTATCTTTTGAGATGCCTAAGTGACTCATGATTTGTGTGAATGACAAATTCCTTGGGCCATAGATAGTATTGCCAAATTTAGAGAGCTCTAACAGATGGATACATCTCCTTGTCATATGTTGGATAGTTATGGGTTGTTCCTCTGAGTTTTCATTGAAAAATGTGATTCCCTCCTTATCCTGCACCAAAACAGCTTCAATACCCACACTAGAAGAATCATACTCGATTTCAAAAGTCTTAAGAAAATTTGGTAGAGACAAATTAAGTGCATTGATAAGCTTATCCTTTAATGTTTGATATGCATGTTCTTGAGCTTCAGTCCACTTGAATCCGACTTCTTTCTTGATTATCTCAGTTAGAGGAGCAGCTAGAGTACTAAGATCCTTAATGAATCTTCTATAAAATCCGTCCAGACAATGGAAATTTCATACTTCGCTAAAACTCTTAGGCATGGGCCACTCTTTGATTGCTCTTACTTTCTCCTTGTCGACCTTAATGTCATCTGCACTTACTACAAAACCTAGAAACACAAGATTATATGTGCAGAATGTACACTTTTTCAAATTAGCAAACAATTTTTTTTGCCTAAGTACTTCTAAGACTTTGTGAATATGCTTTATGTTCTCAGCTAGAGATCGACTATATACCAAAACATCATCAAAATATACCACAACAAACTCTCCTATGAATGCTCTAAGGACATGATTCATCAGCCTCATGAATGTACTAGGTGCATTTTTCATTCCAATTGGCATGACGAATCATTCATATAATCCATGCTTTGTTTTAAATGCAGTTTCCCACTCATCTCCTTCCTTCATCCTAATCTGATGACAGCCACTTTTCAAATCAATTTGAGAAAAGTTGTTAGAACCATGCAAGATATAGTTTTGATATCCCGGGAAGAACGTTTAGATGGGTTGATGATCTGATTGAAGTCCCCTACAACAATCCATGGGGAAGTATTTAGATTTAAATCCTGGTTTAATTGCATAAGGTCAACCCATAAACTCGTTCTTTCTTGCATCTCATTTGAGGCATGAATTGCAGTGTACACAAAGTGGACGTCTTGTGTGATGTTAACTTTACAGGTCACTACTTGTTTTGATTGTTGCAGGACAGTGATTGATAAGGGACTCTGCCATATGATAATTGTTCTATCGCCTGGATTCGATAAGTGGTTGGAAGTGTAATTCCACCTTTGACCAACTAAAGACATAAACTGCTTCAAGAACTGTTCTTTTAAGTGAGTTTCCAATAGAGCACCAAAAGAAGGTTGATGGAGGGCTAGCCACTCCTTCAAAAACCGCTGCTTGTCCGCATCATTTATACCGCATCATTCTTCCCAGGATTGCTAAAAAATTTAAATTAAAGAGATGGTTGATAAACTTTTACAAATTTAAAATTATTTTTACAATTTGTCCACATCCTCTCGACTCATCAGATACCGTTTGTCTTTCTAAGTCACCAGAAAGATTGCTAAAAATATGTAAGACTATGAGAGGCACTCGAGAATATAAAGATAATGGTATTTACAACAAGATCATGTTATCATCAGATAATGACAGTTAGACACATTCAAGCATTACGATACAATAAAATATACTTCACGGAGTTACATGTCTTATTGCCCCAACAATGTCAAAATTTTCATGAAACACCCGCCCCCCAAACAATTGAAATTCATAACTATAACCATAAACCAAGGGAGGGGGAGGGTTAATAAAACCCATAAACCACACCTCTCGTCCACAACCCGTTCAGATGGAAAGAAACATGTTTTCATATATACAGTTACAATCAGACAAAGAGAACTACTTTTCTTACATTGGAAAGTCTTGATGTTAGAAACGAAGGACATAGTAGAACTAGAGACTACAAGAACGAAGAAGGGATTGAGAGAATTGCAGAGACGAAGATTAAATTTCTGAGTTTGAGCGATAATCTCTCCTAATTCCATGAAGAATTCCAAGAAGATCTCAGATCCAACTTTGCTATGCGCTCGTGAATTTTTCACGCCTATCACGAGTTGAAACCTCGAAGAAGAGAGTACCCTGTTGTTTTCGTGAAGTTGAGAGAAGAAAACTGAATGCTCTGTTCAAGTTTCCTATCTCTTATATATACTCTCTAGTTGCTTCCTCAACAAGTTATTGATGAAAATCTTATCTAAAGATTTTCTTCTCAAGTGGATCCTTTCTCTTTATGTTTCTAACAAACTTTTAGAACTGTAAACCGACATATATATATATATACGATACGTTCTACACATCTTCAATTTGTTAAACACTTCCAACAATCTCCACCTTGTTTTTCAGATTGAGGCAACAATATTAATGATTTCTTTACAGACTTGAATCATCCTTCAAAATTTCGCATGAGAATAAACTTTCTTCATTCAAATTTGCTTTCTTCTATAAACTTCTTACTACATTGATTTCACAGTCGTTTAAAGCTTACAGAGTTTTATGCTATCTGTAATGCACAACTAAGTGTCTACAAAACATTTGATCTCCTTACTCGATGTTTATTTTCTGAGTTCCTTTCTCAGAGTCTTGGCTACAACAAGTGTAAAGGCATTTATCGTTTGACTTTTGAACCTGCAATCTAACTAAGTAGATCACCAGGTAAAGAGCCTAAAATACCTTCATACTTCAGCCTTTCTCAGACCCATTTGCATGGCTGTATTCAGGACAAATCGTCCACACAAGGTTTTAGTCATAGGATTAGCTAAGTTGCTTCCTGATCTCACATACTCCAGAGACATAACTCCAGTTTTGATGAAACTTCTAATAACTTTATGTCTCAACGGAATATGTCTTTTCTTTCTGTTAAACAGCTTGTTCATTGCTACTGTAATAGCTGCTTGGGAGTCACATCTCATAGAGATAGAAGAACATGTTTTCCTCATCATTGGTAGATCAGCTAACACGCTTCTCAACCATTCTGCTTCTTGACCAGCTAAAACCAGAGCCACTAATTCCGACTCCAAAGTTGATCTCGCAATGCAGGTCTGCTTCTTTGATTTCCAAGAAACAGCTCCTCCACCTATTGTAAATATAAACCTGCTTGTGGAGTTTATCTCATTATTATCCTTGATCCAGTTGGCATCACAATAACCTTTCACTGTACACGAAGTCCATCATAACAGAGCTTATAGTCAATTGTGAATTTTAGATATCTCAACAACCTCTCAATTGCTATTCAATGCTCATTTCCAGGATTCTGAGTGTACGTACACAGTCTATTCACATCATATGCTATGTCAGGCCTAGAACAGTTCATCAAGTACATGATGCTCCCAATGATTTTTGCATATTCATTCTGCTTCACGCTTCCTCTATGAAGATGCACAGAAGGATCATATGGTGATTTGGTTGTGGGTTTGTTCCAGTAGCCAAATCCTTTCAGTATCTTTTCAATATAGTGAAACTGACTCAGTGAATATCATTTCTCCATCTTCTCTACTTTTATCCCAAGAATCACATATACCTCTTTTAAGTTTTTCATGCTGAAATTGGCACTCAATAATTGTTTAGTTTCAGTTCTGAACTCCAATGATGTTCCCAGTAACATTATATCATCAACATACAAGCAGATGATGACAAAATCTGAATTCACAATCTTGCTAAAGATGCATGTATCTCTACTGTTTAACTCGAATCTTTCTTCTTTAAGTGTTAAGCTAAACTTTTCAAACCACTGTTTTGGTGCTTGCTTGAGATCGTAAATGGACTTTTTCAATTTGCAGACCTTATTTTCTTGTCACAATGAAACCTTCAGGCTGCAACATATATATTTCTTCTTTCAAATCTCCATTCAAGAACGCTGTCTTGACATCCATTTGGTGAATGATCAGATTGTAAGAAGATGCTAAAGCTATCAGTAATCTTATGGAAGCAATCTTAGTTACTGGTGCATATGTATCAAAGAAGTCTATGCCAAATTTTTGCGAGAACCCTTGAACCACTAATCTGGCCTTATACTTATCTATTGATCCGTCAGACTTTATTTTCTTTCTGAGAATCCACTTGCACCTCAAGGCCTTACATCCAGAGGGCAAGTCTACTAGTTCCCATGTATGATTTGATATGATTGATTCATATTCATCATTAACTGCTTCCTTCCAAAGCAATGCATCCAAAGACTGCATTGCTTCTGCAAAAGTATTGGGATTATCGTCCATAAGGAATGTGAACACGAAATCCTCACTTATTTCTATCTCTTCAACCACAAAACTTGTGATGAAGTTTATCCCAAATTCCTTTGCTATTTTCATCCTTTTGCTTCTTCTTGGTTCCACATCTTCTGTGTTCGTTCTTTCTTTCTCTTCTACACTGCCTTTTATCTTCAAAACTACAGGTTTCTTAAGGGAAAGATGTTTTCAAAGAATACAACATCTCGAGATTCAATAACATATCCCTGAGTTTTTGTTTCATGATCAAATGTTAGACAACGATATGCAGCACTGTTTTTTTCATATCCTATGAATATTGAATCTATGGTTTTTGGACCAATGTTGGATCTTTTGAAGCTGGGAATACCTATCTTAGCTAAACAACCCCACACCTTTATGAAAGCCAAGTTTGGTTTATGGCCCTTCTAGAGTTCATATGGTGTTGCGATGATACCTTTATGAGGCACTTTATTGAGGATAATACACGCAGAAAGAATAGCTTCTCCCCAAAGAGAATCTGACAAACCTGAACTTGATAACATTGCATTCATCATGTTTTTCAAGGTTCCATTCTTCCTTTCCGCTATCCCATTTTACTGGGGAGTGTAGAAAGTTGTCCTCTCGTGTATGATGCCTTCTTCGACAAAAAAACTCTTGATTTTTTTACATTCATATTCCCCTCCTCGATCAGATCTCAGTCTCTTGATTTTCTTATCAAGTTGGTTTTTTACTTCTGCCTTGAATCTCAAGAATGCATCAACAGTTTCATCCTTAGATCTTAACAAGTACACTTTTGCAAACCTAGAAAAGTCATCTATGAATGTCACATAGTATTTCTTTCCACCTCTAGTACATCTGTTCTTAAAATCCGCAAGATGAGAGTGTACTAAGTCTAGCAATTGAGATGATCTATTCACTTGCTTTGGGAACGGTTTTGTACTATGTTTTGCTTCAGAGCATATTTCGCATTTTTGAAGGTTCTTTGTTAGTTTGTCTGGAATTAGATTTGCCTTACTTAGTCTTTTGATTGAATTCACATTCAAGTGTCCCAGCCTTTCATGTCACACATTCATATCACACACTATGTAAGCAGAAACGATTTCCATTTTTCCATTAACTCCTTCAAGTACAAAGAGGTTCCCTTTAAAATAAGCCTTTCCTACATACTCACTGTTCTTAGTTAGCACACATTTACCTGACTCGATGGTTTGCTTAATGCCAGCAGTCATTAGCAAAGTGCTGGATATCAAGTTTCTCCTCATGTCTGGAACATACAGTATCTTAGTAAGTGTCAGAGTACTTCCTGAAGACATTTTTAGTTCAACTTCTCCAATTCCTGCAACATTCAAAGTCCTGGCATCACCTAGAAACACGTTATTAGATGTAGCTTCATCCAAGTTCTTGAACAGCCCTTTCTGGTTAGAAATGTGTCTTGTACACCCTGAATCTATAATCCATTCAACAGTATCAGTTGCAGCCAACACCTCTGTCACAACAGCCACAAAGTTCTTGGTAGATTCTTCTTTAGAATTCTCTTTAGACTTCTCTTTAGGCTTAGGATGCAACGTGCAATCTTGTTTCTTATGTCCACTTTTTTTGCAGTTCCAGCATTTGAGTTTCTTCTTGAACTCAGTAGTCTATTTTGCTGAGCTCTTCTTTTGATTCTTAGAACCCTTCTGCTTGAATTTTGAATTCTTTTTCGATCTTTCAACCAGATTTGCATCATAGTTATGAGAGAAAGATGCAGAACCATTGCTGATGTAGGATCTGTAGGCACTTTCTATCATCATATCTGACATCAATTCATCTAAGCTCAACTTCTTCTTCTCGTGTTTGAGTTTTGATCTATAGTCACTCCAAGAAGGAGGCAGTTTGTCGATCAACACCAAAGCTGCAAGTTAGATCATCTAGGGGAATACCTTCCGAATGTTCTTATCTCTTCGTCTTTCTTGGCTGTGTTTTCTCGGCATATGCAGATCCGGTTTTCTCTGGTGGATCTTTATCGGAATCTGGTATCTTCATCTCCATAGTTGACGAGTTATCATCGTGTAGAACATAATCTAGATCTGCTTCTTGAAAGGATAACAGAAGCTCCTCTGACCAACGTCGGTAGTTGGATCCGGTGAGTGGCTGCAACTTCGAAAGATTAGGTACAATCGTATTCTTCATTCTTCGATTCCTTTAGAACTAACAAACCTTTATCGCTCAAAATTGTTAGAAACGAAGGACAGAGAAGAACTAGAGACTACAAGAATGAAGAAGGGATTGAGAGAATTGCAGAGACAAAGATTCAACTTCTGAGTTTGAGCGGTAGTCTCTCCTAATTCCGTGAAGAATTCCAAGAAGATCTCAGCTCCAACTTTTCTCTGCGCTCGTGAATGTTTCACGCCTATCATAAGTTGAAACCTTGAAGAAGAGAGTACTCTGTTGTTTTTGTGAAGTTGAGAGAAGAAAACCGAATGCTTTGTTCAAGTTTCCTATCTCTTATTTATACTCTCTAGTTGCTTCCTCAACAAGTTATTGATGAAAAATCTTATCTAAAAATTTTCTTCTCAAGTGGATCATTTCTGTTTATGCTTCTAACAAACTTTTAGAACTGTAAACCGACATATATATATATATATATATATACATACACGATACGTTCTACACATCTTCAATTTGTTAAACACTTCCAACACTTGCAATTGTATAGGAAAGAGTTTGGCTCAATTAAAGCTCGACGTTCGGCTTGCCCTATCTTTAAGATAATCTTCCACGGAGATGCCTTGCTCAACACTTCCCATGGAGATAGAGTCATCTTCTATGTCGAGTAATGCTAGGTTTAGATGTGACTGAAGATTAGACCTCCGCAATTTCTCATCTATGAGTAGCTTCGAATCTTCTAAAGGGTTACTAACTTGTAGCTTTGCCCATTTTAGCATCTCAGCGTCACCTTTAAGGAGCTCTAAGACCTGCATTTTCACAAAACATCTTGTGTTAATAACGGATTTAACGCGCTTGTAGAGTCAAGATGTGCATGATGTTAATTTGTTTGATATATATAAGACGTCTCTAAAATGACAGAATTGGCAATGAAATAGAAGATTAAGATTTGACTCACCATTCCCATTTTCGGCCTAGATTGAGGGTTATGTCTTATACAAAGAGTGGCTGCTAACGCCATCCTCTCCACCTGTTCGCCATTGTGGCCATCTTGCAAACATGGGTCCAGTAGCTGAGAATATTCTTTATTATCCAGAATTGGCTTCGCCTGCACATGTACATACATATCTGTTTAGCAATAGCATAGAAAGCTTAACCTTTCAATGAATGAACTTCTTTGTTGGTAGTATTCACATACCCACATAACAAGACTCTCTTGCACCTTTGGAGATTCACTACTAATCGGTTTTCTTCCAGAAAGAAGCTCGAGGAGTACAACACCGTATGCATAGACATCAATCTTATTGTCCATCTTACCATACATAAAGTATTCCGGAGCTAAGTAGCTGCACCAAGAAACGTATAACATTCTCAAGATTATAATCTCTTAAACAACCCTAACGCAACATTAACAGAATTTTATTCTTTTTCTCACCCAAAGGTGCCTGCAACATCGGAGCAGATTATCTGAGCTGCAGATTGCGGCGCCCACTTTGCAAGCCCAAAATCAGAAAGCTGAACAATATTTTTTTTTTAGTATCTCACAATTTCCCTCTTCAGTGTGAAAAAATTCAAACTGAAAGAAACTTACCTGTGGCTCAAAACCATCAGACAATAATATGTTTGATGACTTAACATCTCTGTGAATAACTGGTTGCGGAGCACTGTCATGTAGATAGTCTAACGCCTCAGCTATTTCAACAGCCACCTTATATCTCTCGTTCCAACGAAATGCAACTGGGTCTCTTTTGTTGCCTATTGTCAAACCATGCATTGTTAGAACCAGAACATAAGAAAATCTGAAAGTGGCTAAAAGAGCAGAGGCTTACCGTGAAGATTCTCTTCAAGGCTTCCTCTCGAGAGGTAATTGTATACAAGTAACAGGTTATTGTTTTCAAAGCAATAACCTAGGAGGGAAATAACACTTTTATGGTGTAGGGTTGTGATAATGTCAATCTCTGCCATGAAATCCTTCAAGACACCTTCGGTTTGCTTGAGAATTTTCACTGCAACCTCTCTTCCATTGGGCAGATAACCTTTAAAAACCCGGCTGCTGCCTCCTTTTCCGATGAAATTATCTGAAATTACATTAGTTTTCTTAGTCAGACAAAAGTAAATGACAAGGGTCTAAAAAAACTATAGCTTAATTATGACAGGAGGGGAACAAACCAGCACAGAAATTAGATGTCACTGACACAAGTTCATTGTACTTGAAAAACTGGCAAGATGTGGAGATCCTTGTCCGAATAACCTCTATATTCTCTGGAAAACTATTGAGGCTATAATCATTTCCATCAGGAACAATTGCTTTGCTTTCAGCGTTTAAGCTAGAAAATTTATTATGATCTTCAGATTCATAAGACTTAAAACTAATCTGCTTAGTGCTTTCTAAACTTCCAACATCATTATTGGTTCTAGAGGGAAGCTTCAACACCCACTGGACAACTGGTATCTTTCTGAACGAAGAACTTCGAGGAACAGAAGGTAGAACAGCTGACGAAGCTACACGACAAAGCAAAGGCCAACCTGGTCTAAATTCAGGCAATTCCTTAACCAGCATAGTAATGAATGGGGTCAAATCTTCTGGAAATTTGGCGGGCACAAGTGCCATTGACTTGTGGAAATCAGCATTCTCATCTTGATCACCATCACAACTAGAAGATCCAGATAAATTTTCAGAAGGAGGCAGAGAATTCATACCATGGACCGAGCAATTTCCAAGGCAGGCATACACTAACGACTGTCGTAGACTCTGGCCATTGGATTGATTTTCCTCCACCCCTTCCACTTCCTCCTCGGAATGGTCGACTACTTTGGTATTCTTTCTCAATGTGACAGGCATCTGAAAGAAATTAGACAAAGTGTTCCGACGAGCTTCGGTTTTTCCTATGACAAACAAATACCAAAGAAGTTGAGTTTCAAAGACCAATCTATACATAGAGATCATGACGTATAAAACTTATAAACTCATATGAAAAAGACCAAACCTTTGGAGTGAGGAATGATCGATGGGAAACCATCTTTCTGAAACATGACTTTCCCGTTGTCGACGGCCAGAACCCAGCAATCTTTTGATACTTTCCTGGCTAAGTACTTAGCCACGGAGACAGATGAATGAATTGTGTGGTAACGTCTGGAGATTCCAACTACAACTTTGGACGCAGAACACAATTTTGCTTCTCTAACTAGAATCTTTCGGGTAGAAGAACCCCGCGATACTTTCAGCTTCAATTCCACCTATTAAAGGGAATTCAACATTTATAAGTAATCTCCTTGGCGACTGTTGATTTTAATCATCAGCTAAAACGGAGAAAAAAGGGAATGAAAGTTTTCAACTCAATAAAATTACCTGTTTCAATTTGCAGAAACCTTCGTAGACCTCCAAAACAGAGTCAAATGTTTTGACAAGGGAGAGAAGCGAAGAGTTGTCTGCTCGATCAACGATCTCTACACAAATCCAAAGAGAGGAAGAAAGAGAGTGAACAGCATGAAAGAAAAGCCCATTTCCCAAAAGTGATAGCTTTTCGAAATAATTTAGAGAGACAAAAATACAATTACCATCGACGAGAATATGAAGAGCGATAACTGTATCACCCGGTTCAGCAACCTTAGCCAAAGCCCAATCAAGCAGCTCACTGCTCAACGCATCGAACTTCACGCCCACCATAATAGTACGTACGCTGTTTTCCGTCATCTCTCTCTAGCTTTCTTCTTTTTTTTTCTCTCTTCTCCGGTTTCCTCAAAATGTGCTTGACTGAATTTTCAGGTGTATAAATTCCTCAAGTGTGATTCAGGGAGGCCAAGAATCATCGTAAGGATCATGTGCACTCACAATTGAAATTCTATTATCGCTCTCTCAGAAACAGAAGAATAAAAATGGAGGAGCATAAATCAAAAGAAGAGATGAGCAGACATATTAGAATTTCATTTTGTTTGCTATCGGTTAATCAATAGTCATCACAGGACACTCTCTCATTAAATATCATTCTATATTAGATATCAAATAAATATCATACCCTTTTTTGTTTTTCATTTTCTTGCTCATTTAATTTTTTTAATAATTAGAAATTAAATTTAATAAATTTTCAGATATACTCATGAAATGAACATTATACCACAACGTTATTTACTAGTACGTATTAAATCCGGGCAAATATGGTCCACGGTCACCGGTTAATTAAGTTATAGAGCATCGTGCCATGTACAAAAATCATAAATGAGGGGCAGGCAATAAGATAACAAATACATAAAGGCTTTTCATAATTAAAAGATTTTATTCCTTTGTTTTATATATTTGTCTATTGTTTCTGTAATTTTATAGGTCGTTGAAAATTCAAAGATACTTGGACAAAAAGGCCGCGAAAACCAGACTTATATTATACCTTTTATATATCTTATTCAACGCTTGATGCATGGACCTTATATCCTTATTTTATTTCCATTTTGACACAACTTGTCGAATTTATGTACTGATTTTCTTAATTAACCGTATAGTACTATCTTTCTATTTGTTTTATATATAGAGAAATTGTAGTAACTAACATGAAAAGTTTTAATATTTAGTTTTAGGTTGCACCTAAAAACATAGGTTACTTAACCCTTCTCTTTTACTTTTGTGCCCTTCTCAATTCAGATAAATGTTTTCTCTTTCCTTTCTTCTCTCCTTTCTTCTCTCCTTTCTTCTCTTCGTTTTTCTCTCATTTTNTTTTTCTCTCCTTTCTTCTCTTTCCATCAACATTATTTTTTCTTCAAGAAACTACTTCTATTTTTTCACATCTTCTTTCGATTCTTCTATAAAGCCTAAATCTTTGCATTCTAAAAATCTTCAACGTTTATTTGTTTATCGTGTATCGATTATTCATTTGGGATTGTGATGATAATGAGCTATGGAATTTGATTTTGAAAGAGAAGATGATGAATATCTGGGTTATGGAGTCTGAAAGAGAAGATGATGAGTTTTGATAGAGAAGATGATGAGCTATGGAGTTTGAGTTTGATTTTGAAAGAGAAGATGATGATGATGGGTTATGAAAATTGAATTGTTATGACTCAATCTTAGATGATCTGTTTCTGGATTTGTGTTGTGAAAAATCTAAGATTTTTTTTGGATTTCTCGATTCGTTTACAGATTGTGTGAAAAGGCTAAGATTTGTTTTTGGCTTTTTAGATCTTGAATATAGGTGTGGTTGAGTTTTGGGTATTATCGGTTGGTAAGATTTAAAATCTGATTTAATTT
>OVBA01004432.1:0-23538 GCA_900406435.1 Lepidium aucheri | reverse complement strand
AAGCTATAAGTGACTCCATTGCCCAGAGCAAAGCTTCAACTTCTGAATGAAAGGCAGAGAGACTCTTTCTAATCCCACGAGCACCCGTGCATACACCTTCGATAGAATCTGGAAAGCACATCCATCCAATTCCTGAAACCACATCCGAGCTCTTCCATGATGCATCAACATAACACCTAAAGCCTGTAAAACTCTGGTCGGTAGGTGATGGAAAAGACCATGAAGGTCTTAATAAGGACAGCGAAGGACTCGGTTGGGAACTAACTGCGACTCTACATCTCGCGTTTTTCCATTCCAACATATCTTTAGTCGCCTGGATAATTATCTCTCTAGGATCTCTATTTTTTGTGAGAAACAATTATCATTCCTTGACTTCCAGATATGCCATAATAACCATGGAAAATATCGATATCTAATTGGTCTTGAATACGCCAAAACAGATAATCAAAGTTGTACCATATAGAATTTCCGGGGAAAACATCAATTGCTGAGGGAATACTTGAAAGTGCCCAAGTTTGAATTGCTGGCGGACATTCAAATAAAACATGATTGATTGTTTCTTCCTCTACATCACATCTATTACATCTCGGATCACAATTTATTCCTCGCGAATTAAGGTCATGTTTAACAGCAGAGCATCCCGAAAGTGCTTGCCATATAAAATGTTTTATTTTATTAGGGCAATCATATTTCCATATCTTTGCTTGTAGTGCCTGAAAATTAGGTCCAAAACTTCCCACATCAAGGAGGGAGTTATTTTCCTCAGTATGATACCCATATTTTACTGTGTATCTACCTGTTTTTGTAAAATGCCAACCCCAAAAGTTTGGCTTCATTCGATGAGAGATAGCAATCCCCAGAATGAGATTTACATCAGAAGGAATAAAATATTGATGTAGTATAACTTCCCTCCACGTTCTAGAATGGGGGTCAATAAATTGATTGACTGTGAGATCCGGACAAATATTTGGATTAATTTCAATCGCCGCTCTTGGGGATATATCTGGTATCCATGGATCCGACCAAACCTTTGTTGTTTTTCCATCTCTAATTTTTCTAATAATACCTTTACTAACCAAAGAATGGTTGGAGGTGATACTTCTCCATCCGTAAGAAGGATTAGAATTGAGTTTTGATGTAATTGAACATCGGTCTTTATAATATCTTCCCTTCATCACCTTTGCAAAAGGTGACTCTGGATAGTCTATTAGACGCCATAGTTGTTTAGCTAGTAACGCAGAATTAAATTCTTTCAAAGCTCAAAAACCCAAACCTCCTTCCATCTTAGGTTTGCAAAGGTTCTTCCACTTTCTCCAGTGAATACCCTTAGTATTTTCCGAATTCGACCAAAAAAAGTTTGCAATGGCCGAATTTAACTTTGATATTATGGTCTTTGGTAATCTATAACATGACATAACATAAGTCGGTAAAGTTGTGAGGACTAACTTAATTAGCACCTTCTTGCCACCTTTTGATAAAAATTTTGATGACCAGCTATTGATCCTTTCATTTAGTTTTTCCTTTACAAAGGCAAAAACTTTTGTTTTAGCCCCGCCAATATTTTCTGGAAGGCCTAAATAGGATCCCATTCCCCCTGTCTGATGAATCCCTAGGCATTGATGAATTATTTTTTTCGCATCCTGAGGGAATGAATGGCCAAACTGAATCGATGATTTCTGGAAGTTAATTTGTTGTCCAGAAACCATCTCATAGTCTTTTAAAATTTTCAGAATATGAGATACTTCTTCTTTTGTGGCTTTACAAAAAAGAGACTATCATCTGCAAAAAGCAGGTGTGAGATCGTGGGACTTGCCCTTGCTATGCAGATTCCCGATATCATTTTCTCTTGTTCAGCCTTACGAAGCTTTGAGATAAGGACCTCAGTACACAAAATAAAAATATAGGGTGATAGAGGATCTCCCTGCCTTAGTCCCGATTAGGGATTATTTTCCCTTGAGGGACACTATTTATTAAAACTGAATACTGTACAGTAGAGATACAACACATAATACATTTTATCCATTGCTCATGGAAACCGAGTTTCCTTAGTAAACACTGAACAAAATTCTATTCGAACCTATCATAGGCTTTGCTCATATCCATCTTTATGGCCATGAACTTCCCTTTCACTGCTTTATTTGTACGAAGAGCATGGAATATTTCTTGAGCTAATAAAATATTATCTGAAATAAGTCGTCCAGCCACAAAGACTGATTGAGATTCAGAAATAAGTTTGGGGAGAATTTTCTTGAAACGTAGACATAAGACTTTTGATATTATCTTATAACCTACGTTACATAGACTAATTGGGCGAAATTCCGTCATTTTTGTTGGTCGCGAAATTTTTGGAATTAAGCAAATATTTGTAGTATTTAACTCTTTGTCAAAGGTTCCAGAAATCAGGAAATCATTAACTAGTTGAATGATATCATCTTTAATGATTTCCCATGATTTTTGGAAAAAAAGAGCCGTCATACCATCAAGACCAGGTGTTTTTCTTGGGTCCATGAGAAAAAGAGCTTTTTTTATCTCTTCTTCACATGCCTTGCCAAGAAGCATTTTATTTTCCATCTTAGTTATCTTCGGTTCAATTTCTCTTATATCATGCGAAATACATGGTCTACCAGTCGTGGTAAATAGTTCTTTGAAATAACGACAGGCTTCCCTGCTTATATCTTCTTCACTAGAACGATATACTGATATTCAATACACAAAAATACAAAATTAAAGTGTTAGAATTTGTAATTAAATGACTAACATTACCATTTTTTACCAAAAACACTAGTATATCCATATTAAATCATTTGTATTAATCGTAAGGTTCTAAAAATTTAAGTCAAATATTGTTTATAGGCTTGATTTTAACTATTTGAAACATATCTAATATTCGAATCTAATATATTTTAGCATTTTGTTAATGTAAACCTATCCAACGGGAATTTAGAGAATTTCCGAACCCATTTCCGACCATTTTCCTTACCCGTTTGAAAATTATTTTTGGATCCAAACGGGAAATTAGAATTTCTTATTACTGAAAGGGATAAGAATTATGGGACGGGAGCGGGACGGAACGAGACGGGAATACTGATATGCCCAGAGCTAATATTCATAAATTTTATAGTTTAACTGAGACTACATTTGTCTCATGATAAATGACTTTAACAAGTTTTAAGTTTTAAGTCTTCCCTTTTTGAACCCTACAATATAACTTGTTAAAATTAATACTCCATAAATTACTAAATCTACAAGTTAATAAAAATTTGTGGTCTCAAGTAAAGTTAATGTAAATTTAATAAATTAATAAGTCAATAATCTTTTTTGAATCTTCGAAAGAAAAAATTGTCCCATATTACATGCAACTAGTTATATCACAATATAGAAAAATTTATGTACTTAGAAGTTTCCAAGTCACAATTTCTTCAAAAATACTAACATGATATATGTGAAACCAAAGTGTAAATAAAATTCAATAGCAGGTAGTTTTTATTCTAGTTGCACGTTGTAAGTCGACTAAAAATAGATGCACTTACACATTTAATGATTGAGTTTTACCATCTATATTATATAAGAATTTGACTATTGGACCACAACTATGTTGACAAAAAAAATTAATAAAAAGATTTTTGAAAAGAACATGAACTCTAAAAAGCTTCTAATTTTAAACTAAAGTATATTTCTGAAAATTATAAACCAAATTTAATATTTTCATTTTTTGATAAATATTTATATAAATTGATAAATTTTAATTTTGAATAAATTAATATCAGTATAAATTAATAAATTTTCTAAATTCTAACATTATTAATTTATAAAGGTTTTACTGCATAGCTTTGGCTAATATAGACCATAAATCGTAATTGAGTAATGTGAGAATTTCGTCAATCTTTATTCTTCAGTTACCATTTGCAAATAATTTCTCAATTATTTAATTAATGAATAAATAAATAAATCAATTATTTAATTAATGAATAAATAAAGAAATAAAAAATAACTGATTTGCATAATATATAAATACATTTTGATTATTATTTATATTTAACTAGATTTTGTATCCACGCAATAGCGCGGTAAAATATTTAGAAATAGATTTATTCAATTTTAATTTTTAATATCAAATTTATTCTGATTTTTAAAATTATATTATTTCATAAATTTTTATCATAAAAATATATATAGTTTTATTAATTATAATATTCATTTAATTTTTATTTTGGCTTATTTAGATTTTCAGATATTTGGTTTAAGTATAAAAGTATACAAAAATATTGATTTATAAATGATAATATAGTTTTTAGGTAATAGTATGATATTTTTATAGAAATGTAATTCATTTCAATATAAATTTTTTATTTCTAAATCTATTTATATTATTATTTGATCAATACATGTTAATTTATTGTAACTTATAAAGCGGCAAGTCAAAGATAATTAAAGTTTTTGATAAAATAAAATACTTCTTCAGACAAAAAAATGTTTACTTCAACAGAAATTCACCGATCAAATATCTATTCAATTCTGTATTGGAATTACTTTTTTAAAATTAATTTCACTTAATGGTGAATTTTTTTACTTTGAAAATAATTGAGCTTCCTCATCATAGTTATATATTCTATTTATATATATATATATATGTTCTATTTATATATATATATATATATATCATACGTATATTAAGACATGTAAAGATAAACTAGCACTCTTTCATTTAGTTACTTTGCAATTAATATTATTATAAATTGATAATATATATTTTTTGAGAAATAAAATTGGATGATGTGTATTAACGAAGTAATTTGATTGGTGTTGAGAATTAAAACATAAGCGGACGTGTCATCACCTAAAAGTTCCAAAATGCCACGTGTCGAATTCTGGAGAGACATAATCTCTTATTATATATATATAATTTCAATCTCTCAAATTTTTTATTTATAATTTGGTTGTTTTGATTCTCTACAACATTATATAGATATCAAATTTCAAATTTCAACCTAATTTCTAGTGTATATGAAATCTAAAAGTGGGGGGGGGGAGAAAATTTGTCATACAGACTAATGTCTACAACCATATTCAATGGCAGAACCATGTTGAAAGGAAAAGATTCAAATGACTCATTTTAATATCTAACAAATTTTTTTATTGATTTAATTGTTATTCTAAAAATATAATTTACCATTTCTCTTGGTTTAAGTATATACAAATATTTTAACTCATTTTAATATCTAACAAATTTTCACTAGATTTTATACTTTATGAGTATTTGGCACTGCTAACTAAGGATCAATTCTTCACTTTGACATTTTTGGCTATGTATTTTAGATATAATTATGATTTTGTTATTCATTATTCTGAGAAGAGATGATTTTTCCAAAAAAACTATATTATATATTTTTAAGATGTTGTTGACCTAGGTAAAAGAAATTATCTGGCCCCACCACTGACCGTATTACATAAAAATTTAAATCTTTCAGGAATTGAACATGTATATATGCAAATGATCCTAAAATTAATCAAACAATAATTATGTAATGACTTTTATTTGTTAATTAGTTATGTATATATATATATATAATCCAAAAATATAATGATAATTTAAATTTATGAACTTTAAATATTTAAAATATGCCGAATTGCTTTGTGGTGGTTACGATGATCCACTTACAGATTTGGTATCATGATTTGATTTTTATCCGCTACATTATAGTAGCTTTAAAAGGTATTTTAGAGGTGGATTTAAGCTATGGATCACACTTTATCGATCTAATTGTTAATAAAAAAAATATTTGAAATATTAAGTATTAGTTTGTTATTTGAGATGTTTTTAGAAAAGAATCAGATATTCAGTGGGATACAATACTTTCCACTAAATTCAATCAAAATTTTTCTATCATTATTTGAATTTAATTTATTCTGTTAACTTTCACCAAAAATAAAAAAAGTTTTGGTGTAAGTGTTTGGCAGTTTCTGCTATTGTGCTGTTGACAGCCCAAGTTCTAGGGCACCCGATGAAAGATTTCCTCTCTCTTGGCTTCTATGATTCGATCTTCACTTAGCGAGCAAATTGTTTCGTACCCACAGCTGATATATCATTTCTTCGATTCCAGAAGCGTTACTGTTTTTGTTGTGTTGTAGGATCGATTGTTTTTTGCTTACATACTTTTTATTTTTTTCTGACATGTAACCAACTCTATAGGTTACTCCTACCATTTTTCATTTTAATGAAATATTAACATTCTTAAAAAAAAGAAAAAAAAGTTTCATCAAATTCTATATTCTGTAATATTTTAGCTATTATCATTTACACTTGTATTGTACTTTTTGGAATAAGTTGCGATAATGTAAACTTCATTTTTATAAATGGAGAAATAAAGGGATTGACGTGACATAGTGACATTCAAAATTGTTTCAACATTTTGCTTAAAATTCAAGAAAGCTCGAAATTAAGTATTGGTCGGACGTAATTAAACATTTATTATCCAATTTTCTCTGTTTAGCTAAAGTCTAAAGATATGGCTCTTGGATTGCCAAACGTGACAAAGCATATCCAACCTCCAATTAGTTAAGATATCTCACCTCCACTTTGTTATTAATATACAAGCCCATTACTTATATGATTAATTAGCTACCTTACATGAAAGTAGAAAAGGGTATGTGGAAATGGCACCTGTGGAAACGTACTCCACTTTACTTCCAAATGTGCCACAAAACCTATGGTAACGCTTTGCAGTATAGATTATTAGAATTTCTAGTTTTTGATCTTCTAAGTATTTGATCCATGTAATCCTCAAGTGTCAGGTCTTGCCCATAGAAAAAAGATATGATTGTATAGAGAATTCCGGACTTTAGTTGTAATTTTAAGATCAACAAGATTTGATCTATATTTTAAGTTTTCTCTAATTCCAAACATTATCATTAAGCTATACAACTCCTCAAAGTTGGGTGGAAAAAATCGGGAGGTGTAAGAAACTATCCCACTCACGAAACAATATTTAATTGTCTACTATCATTTGATATTTTTTAATAATTAGATCAACAAAATTCAATTCATAATCAAATCTTAACAATATTAAGTGGGGTAAATATAATTCATGAAATCAAATTCATGTGGAGAAGATAGTAAAATTAGCGCTCAACCACTTGACTAAAATTATTTTTTCACATACATTTGATCCTTCTAAACTCCTCTATAGACAATTAAATACGTAACAATTTTTCATATGTGTAAATCCAGATGAACTAAACAAATTTCACGGATATGAAAGCTTGTCGAACAATGATACAAATTAAGATAAGCTCAAGGAAAGAAAAATACAAAATAAATAAATATAAATGATGGTACAAGCCGAGAGCATATATTAAAACCAAGTAAATTACTACACATACGTCAATCTCACACATGTCTTTCATAGATGTTACGTAGTCAATTTATCACTAAACCCTAATTATGCATGTTGGTGTTTTGCCATGTCCATGACACAGAAAACAAAAGACTTGTGATTTAAGGATTGCATGAGAGTTAGGTTCCTTTTTTCAATCACTGACCTAACTTAACAGTATGACATTCCTCTTAACCTTCTTACAATATGTTTTCCAAAAAGTCTTCCAATTATAATTAAGAAAAATTATAACAATATAGTATAATAAGACAGAGTTATAAACAGTTTTGTTTGTCGACCACTTTCTCTGAAATTGATGACTCACCAAAAATCATTTTAAGATTAGGATTTGTTAGCCTAACAACCTTTTGGTTATACATGAAATTTCCTTATGACTCCAAAGTGTATAAAGCTTTAAATCTCTACTCGTAAAAGTATTAGCTTGATCCTTTGATATATATTGTAGTACAATTGTCTCGAGGAAAAATTATAGCATCCACTTAGTTAGTTATTGTTGATTTTTATGTTATGAATTTTATATATGCAAATCTTAAAAGTTATTCCAATGTTTAATTTTATATATTTTTAAATAAATTCTAAATATGGCACAAACTTAAAAGTATGGCTTTTGACTGGAAATCTCCATAAGAAAACACAATCGAAGAAACTATTGATGTATTCAGGTTTTGAGTAGACAAGTTTTTTTAGGACTTTATGGTATTATATATAGTCCCATATTTTTTTGGATGTAATGAAACGTCTAGCTATCTTCGTTAGTTTTCACTGTAAATTATATATATATATATATATATATATATGTATATTAATATAAAACAAAAGTAATGAGATTTTCACTTGAAATTGAGTGATTAGATGTCCATATTTGCCCCAGAGATTCATGGTCTCTTGGCTAATATCTGATTTTACATTAAGGGATTTGATATCTTTGTATGTAATTTCATCGTCAGATCTGAGACTCTGCTAGCTGATAAACTAGCAAAAAGAGTTTTAGATGTGTTTAATTGAAACATTTAAGTGAAGTAATTAAAGTGGTTGCACAAAAAGTGATGTTTATATTTGTATCTTTCTTATAGAAGTTTGATTTGAATTCCGTTTAGTATGATTTGAGTTATGAATCCCATTATATGATTTGAGTTATGGATCGTATCTAGTTAATCTAATGGTTGATAAGAAAAAAATAGGTATATAGTTGGGATGAGTAAGATATCAAATAACTATATATGAATTTTTTTTTTCTTTTGCAATGAAGTAAGGATATAAGTAATTCTTTCATCTAACAAGGTTATCTTAAGATCTTACTATATCAAGAGAAAAAATATAAAAAATCTCTTCGAATTGGATGGAGGAATTAGTGAGCAAATAACGACAACTAATTAAATAAATAAATCCCAAAGATAAATGTTACGGAACATGAAGGAGGCTACGAAAATTACGACGATGCATGAGAGGGAAGTTTAATCAGAAAGTTTGGTGCATGAGAGCTCTACCAATTTGTTTCTTTTCCGGACGTTATTATCCATTTAACACTCTTAATTACACATAGATTTCAACAATTGCTTTCGTTGCTTTGAAAAGCAAAAATCTTTCTAAACAATTGAAATTAAAATAATATGATTGATTTAATTGTAATCACTTTACATAGATTTTTGCTTTTCAAAAATAATGAAAAAAATTATTAATCAGAAACCATAAATATGTATATATCTTTTTCTTTTCTTTTTTCTTTTTCTTCAACAAATATGTATATATATATCTATGTGGAGAAGATACATGCAATATTTTTATCAAAAAAGAAAAGGTACATGCAATTCTTTGAAAGTTTGTTCTTTTTTTACTCCGTTTAATTATAATAATATAGCAAAATATAAATCAATAGCTTGAAACTATATATATGACTTCTTATCAGGTCTCATGGTTAATTAAATGTCTCCACTAATGACTCAAGCATATGGAGTTTAGCATCACCCCACTACATGTAGTAGTTAATAGAGGATTTTAGGGATGACTTTGGGTAATGAATTGAGTCTTATCGATGTAGTTTTTGATAGAAAAAATAGTTATAATAAATTAATTAATGATTCATAATATATAGAAAGTTTAAAAAAGCTAACTTTAAAGTGAAATTTGGCAAGAGAGGGAAGAAAGAGATAGACATGTCAAAAAAATTATATAGAGAGAAAATTTTGACATAAATTATTATAGGGAATTCATCGGAAATAGGTTTTGCAAGAGAAATTTGAAATTTTTTACTAGTATGTTGAATGGTAAAACTATCTCCCAGTATATAGAATATTCGTTATAAAAGTTTACCTTTAAAAAATAGACGTAGGTCCCAATTTACAATTGTTTTTGTTGCTTTGAAAAATAAAAATCTTTGTAAGAAGTTTAAATTAAATCAACCATATTTTAGAGTTGAAAATAAACTAGAATATGATTGGTTTAATTTAAATCTCTTACAAAGATTTTTGTTTTCACAGCAACAAAAGTAATTTTCAATCAGGGCCATAATTTTGAAATTGATATTTTCTCACGGAATTTGTTTCATGGGATTTCTACAAATTTTCAATAGCTTTTTGGTGGATAGTTTTTCATCAAAATGTTCTATTTTGATTTCCAGATCAAAAATTTATGACGGAACTCAGTTCCATCCAGATTTTCCAGTTTAATATAATTTGTTTGTTGTAGTGAGTTAATGTACAAAAAGAATAGAAAAGGAAAATTAGAAAAAATATATGCTGATAACATATGACTTGTACTTAAACCCAAAAAAGAATTGCATGACTTGTACATTATTTCTTTTTTAAAACAAGATATGTAAACTAAGAAAGAAAGTTTTGAAGAAAACCCTAATAAAAGCTTGTTGCTGATGCAGCAACAGACGCCACTTAAGACAGCTACTAATGTCCAAACTTGAATATGTGTGATTTTGCTTCGTCTTCCACTCTCTATAAATTCACTTCTTCTCTTTTCTCTGATTTCACTCACCAAGTTCTATTTTATTTCACTTCTTTCTAATTTAGTTATAAGTTGTGACAAGAAAAGACTTTGGTCTTTTGGTTCGTTTTTATACATATATTATTATAATTATATAAATATTTATATACTTTCGCCTAAACATGTGTACTGGAAAATCTTCATACACTAAATCCTCACCCAAGGTTATTTCAATTATTGGTTACTTTTTTCTTTCTCTCAACCTTAATTATTTGTTCACTTTTGTTGTTACCTAAATAAGTTTAGTTGTGGATAGAAAAATGGACACGTTTGTAATATTACATACACTGAATTAACCTTAAAACAAAGAGAGTTACATATTGACAGATTGTTTTTTGCTTCTTTTTTTCGTGTTTTAAAAGTTTGGGAAAACAAATCCAACTTCTTCTGTACTCTCCCAGGGTTCCAATGGTAAAGGAATGGTGAGATTACGATTTCATTTTATTTATTTATTTATTTATTGTTATATCGATTTTTCGTAATGAATATACGCAGACACGTATATATATATATATATATATTAACTATTATTCTAAAGATCACACTTTCATTTTTCACTTTCATCAAGTAGTAGTCTCATTACTAACTTGAAAAACAAAAAAAAATTACAAAAGGTTTTCTAGTATTAAATTGTATAAATAAAATAAATTATAATTAATATCATTTGATTAAAACTAAGTTCATTTTAAGTAAATCCGTTTGGCAACATATAATTGATTTTTTTTCTATTACTTTGACATGTAGGAAGACCAAGTTCTGTCCTAATAATGTAACATCACTTTTTCTAATAAAAATAACAAGTTCTTACATGTTCAATACTTTTTTTATGGCAACATCTCTTTTTGTTTTGTCAACATCTTAATTGTTTCTTCTTCGATCATGTCAAGCAATAGTTACATTCGTTATAAGCGGTTGCTATCATCCACTTTAAGATTAATTAAATAATATTACACGTTGACTAATACGATCTAGGGTATAAATTACGAGTAATTATTATTCCCTGAATATAGTGCGTCTTAGACATCTGTTTTGTTTCAACGTGTTATACTAATTTTTATATATAATTAATTATATTTTATCATTAGTCGAATTATGTTAAACCAAACTGTTAAATAACTTTATTGAACAAAATTTAAGCTTTTTGTATGCATGTTTTTAGTGAAACACTCTATATTCTGAAATAGAATAGAGGTAGTAATAAACTTTTTGTTCAAGAGTGTAATATAATGAGTAAGAAAAAAGTGTATTGTTTTTCTAGAATCACATCGATACTATAATGTGTATTGTAATCAATGATTTAGTTTTTCTTCTTTAATTATCCACTGGAAAATGTATTCGTAGACCAAAGCGGAACCTAAAGAGAGAGCGCATGACAAAACCAAAGCAGCCGCGGCTAAGGTACCAAATTGGATACTCTTTATAAAGTGAAAATTCTTCAAACAAAATATAATAACAATTATTCACAATATCTTTAGCTTCTTAGAGAAAAACGAAATGAATATTATATGGGATTTATTATATATATATGTATACATAAAAAATAAAAAGTTATGACTCTTATGTACGTCCTTCGTTTATTAATGTTATTATATGCTTAAGCACAAATCAGTAATGTCTCAAATTATTTTTAAAATTATATACAAAAAATTTATTAGACATATATATTTAATACTCAAGAAGAACATATAATAACATTTCTTTCAAATGAAATCTTATTTAAATTCTAACTGAGTCTGTGAATTCACATTTTTTGCTTTTAATAATATTACCAAAATGAGAATGTTAATATATAACATAATATATTTACTTGTACGTATACTAAATTATCAATGCATGGAGTTTTTTTTTTTATCAGAATGTTACAAAAGTAGCGAAAGAGAACAAGAAGCCTGTGGAGTTCAAGCTTCACTCTGGAGAGAGAGCAGTGAAACGTGCAATGTTCAACTACTCGGTTTACTTTACATTCACTTTCTCAATATTTCTTAATTTAGCATTAATCGTTTCTTTTTTTTCAACTTTCATGAAGCTCATCATTATCTTATCTTTACAGGTTGCAACTAATTATTATATCACGAGACTGCAGAAAAAACAAGAAGAGAGGTTGCAAAAGGTAAATTAATTACAAAAACAAAAACAAAAGACTTACTATATCAGGCTACGGAACCTACTGAACCCACTCTGACTGGTTTTGCTCTATAAGTCTACGACTAAAACATCTCAATTTTTAAGTTTATGAACCTGATTACTCTGAAAATGTAACATTTAATTTTCCAAAAAGTAAAAAAAAATGAACTTGTAATCTAAATAAATAACACTGCTGCCGAGTTGCTCTCAATTTGATGGTTAGGATGTTTCAACTAATGACTTGGCACCAGGGTTCGATTCTCACCGTTACAGTATAGTAGCTTAAAAATAGATTTTAGGGGTGAATTTTAGGCTATGGATCGAACCTTGTTAATCCAATTATTGGCAAAAAAAATTAAATAAATAACACTGCTCTGACAAACTAATTTGTCCAAAGTTTTTAAAGAATTGCCATAGAAATTTCCATCAGAAATAAGATTTGGACAACTACAAGAGCTACTGAGATTAGTTTGAATTCGGTTTACTTGGGTTTGAGAAGAATTTTTAATGTGATCTCACGTTATTTAATCTAGTTATATACCGTCAAACTTCTCTAATCTAATAACGCTAAATTTATAATTTTTTAATTAATTTACTAATATATTAATGTATAGTGTATATTTATTTATTGATTATTAATTTATAGAATTTATGTTGTAACAGATGATAGAAAAGGAAGAGATTCGAATGTTGAGGAAGGAAATGGTTCCAAAAGCTCAATTGATGCCTTTCTTCGACCGACCCTTTTTGCCACAGAGGTTATAATTCTTACAATTTTATTTTGTTTAATAATATTTAATGTTGTTATGTATAATTATTATATGATTTATATGGTAATTAACTATAAATCTATCATAATATAATTTTTGAATAAATAATGGAGCATAGATCGAGCAGACCATTGACGATGCCAAAGGAACCAAGCTTTGGAAACGTAAACAGTACTTGTTGGACTTGTGTTTTCAACAACCAACACTATCTTTACCATATTAACCACACTCATGGTTAACCTTCAAGTCAATAACTCAATTTAGAGGGTTTTTATTATTTTCCCTTCAAATATTTCTTTTCCAGTTTACTTTTAAGTTCTGTTCTTGGCAGTTTTTGTTTTTCTTCTTTTGCTCTTGCCTTTTTTTCAGAAGTAATTTGTTGTCAGTTTTTTGTGGTTTATAAATAAACAAGAAAATCCCGATATGAAGTGATATGATCAGTCTCGACGCATATATTAGGCAGGAACTAAGCTAATAAGCTACCTAGTTGTGATCCAATATTAACATAAAAAAGAAATGATATGATCATGTTTATAAAGATATAGACAAATATATACAAGTCCCGATTATGGACTGTTAAAAACTTTTTGGGAACAAATATCAGCACAAGATGAAGCTTAATACAACAAAATTATTGGAAAAATATATTTGGTTGTAAGACTAAAAATGAGAATTAGAAGGACTAAAATACAATTAATATATATATATATATATAAGAATTACTCTAATTACTATAATAGTCTTTTGTAATCCTTCATATGGGAAGGGTGTAAAAAAGTCATAATTTTTCCTATGTGATCATGTAATTACAAAATTACTATTATTAAAATAAATCCAAATAAAAAGAAAAAATAATAAGAAAAATGTTTTCTGTTACAAATTAAACCGAATTAAACCTTCAAAACATGAAAATCAAAACTACGAAGCATGAAAACTAAATATACAAAACACACGAATTAAACCTATGACACATGAGAATTCAATTTACAAAATTAAATATACATTGCGGTCAATTTCTCAGCCTACAAATATAACTAAGCATAGAATACTAATATATATGTACATAACTAAGCATACAATACCAATGTTTTCAGACATATGAAAAACCTACAATAAAGACATTAAAACCTACAACACAATAATTTTAAATTGACAACACACACATGCTCAAATCAACAAAGCTGGATAAAGTAAGTGACCATACATACAAGCTGAAACATACATATATCGGGAGGTAATCCTATAACAAAGAAGGATATCTTACAATGATAAACCTAAAATAAACTAGAAAAAAACATACAATAAAATAGAATTAAGTTGACAACAAAAAAATACACAAATGTAAAAAACGATTGTATTCAAACAACACGACAAAAACCTAAAATGAGTCCATGAAAACCTACAACAAAGATTATTTAAATCTACAATGCATAAAACAAAATTCTACAAAACATGAGAATTACGTTGAGAAAGAAAAAACAATAAACGTACAACTGAAGGATATCTTGCAAATTTAAACTTGCAACAAAAGAATAACAAACCTACATAAAAAAAAAAACTAAATTGAAAACAAAGACGAATACAAACCTAAAAAAAGAATGTTTTCGTAGTTCCAAATGAGAAATATAAAATAAACTTACAAAAAAATCCTTTAAAACCTACAAATCTACAACAAAGAAATATTTAATCGACGAAGCACACAAAAGAAACCTACATAACATTAGAATTAAGTCTAGTAAGTGGAACTTGTAAACATACAATTCTTGAGAAGTAAACCTACAAAAGAAATATTTAATCGGTATGGAACGATACATAAACCTACATCAAAGAGAATAAGTAAGTTGACAAAGAAGAAAATTAAAACCTACAAAACATGATGACACCTACAATTCTTCAGAAATTCTTGTAGGTTTGCTCTTTGATGACATGAAATCTTTTATTAATGGCAGTTTTGTAAAAGCAATTTCTGATCATAAGAAATTAGATCAAAATAGTATTATTTGACAATAAAAGATTAGTATTGTAATTTTAAAATAGTAAGACTATTCTAGTCACTACAAAAAACTGGAGCTATTGTAACAATTGTATTGTGAATAAGGATATTAGTAATAATTTGCAATGTTTTATATTCATTTTTGTTACAAATTTTATTTGTTATATTTCTACAAAAACTATTATCACTTTATTTTGTAATATTTTGTGACAAAATTATTGCTATATTTTTCATCACCAGTATTGTGACATTTTGTTACGAATAAATTTTTGAGACGTTTATATTGCAACTATTTACCAATCATCACAAATTCATAATATGCGACGAACATGTGTTATTGTGACGAATCACATCACAATACAACTTTGTCTAGTAGTGGGTATTTAAACGATTATAGAAGATTATTGTAGTAATTCACCCTACATAATATTCATGTCTAAGTTCTTAAAATAGTTAATTAAATATAATCTACTTGTTCAGAAAGAAGAAAAGGGAAAAACAGTTAAAATACCTGGCTGGGAGGATGTGAGTTTTTTTTATAAACAAAATTGGTTATTTTAGAAATTTTAGGTATCTTTTTCACAAATATAACGTGGAATTTTTGTTTGTTGTGTCTTTGGTTTTTTAAAACAGGATTGCCTTATGAGGGAGATCGTAGTTAACAATGTACTCAATCAAAAAGATGAAGGTAAAAATATGATTTCAAAAATAAATTGAGGTAAATAAATAATTAGGCTAATTCTTTTCTAACATCATATTTGCAACTATATGTTGGACAATCACACGTGTAAGAGCAATTGAGGCCCTTTTAAATATAGGCTTAAAATTAGAAAGTTAAAAGAAGTTTATCAATTCAACACATGAGAAATAATGTGGAATATAGGGCTAACGGACTCTTAGGAGAAGAACATGATGACGACAATATTAGAGATTACAGAGTGCTTGATGAAGCGGAATGTTTTTATTCTCAAAAGTTGGTAATTAAATATATCATTATATATATATAAGTAAAAATGTAAAAAAATATATTATTTATTCTACAAATTAAACTGAATTAAACCTAAAACATGAGAATTAAACCTACAAAAGATGAAAATTAAGCCTACAAAACTACATAACTAAAATACGTAACTAAGCATACAATACTAATACATATGTACATAACTAAGCATACAATACCAATGTCTTAAGACATATAAAAAACCTACAATAAAAAACGTTAAAAATCTACAACACAGTAACTCTAAATTGACAACACAAACATGCTCAAACAAACAAAGCTGGATAATGTAAGTGACGATATATGCAAGCTCAAACCTACATATCTTGCGAGGTAAACCTACAACGAAAGAGGACATATTTCAATAATAAACCTACAATAAAGTAGAAAATAAACCTACAATAATGGAGAACTAAGTCAACAACAAAAAATACACAAATGTTGAAAACGATTATTCAAATTCAACACGACAAAAACATACATTGAAGTCAGTTAAACCAACAACAAAGATTCTTTAAAGCTAAAATCTACAACACATAAAACAAAAACCTACAAAACAAGAGAATACGTTGAGAAAGAAGAAACAATAAACCTACAATGAAGGCCTTAAAACCCTACAACAAATGAAAATTAAATTGAAAAGCACACAAAAGAAACCTACGTAACAACAGAAATAAGTCAAGAAAGTAGAACTTGTTAACATACAATATAAATTATTAAACAGAGTTTATTTGTTACATGTGGAAGAAAAGGAAAAAAACGATTAAAGTACTTCGTTGGGGCATGGGAGGACGTGAGTTTCTTTGATAAACAAAATTTGTAGATTTGTAATTTTGAGGCATCTTGTTTACAAATATAACGTGGATATTTGTTTATTTTGTTTTTGGGCGTTTTAAAGCAAGGATTGCCTTCTAAGTGGGATTAGAGGAACTATCAGGGTATTGTTAGCAATATACATAATCAAAATTATGAGGATAAAACTATTTTTTCTAAATTAGATTAAAGTAAATGAAAAATTAGGCTAATTCTTTTCTAATATCATATTTGCAGCTATATGTTGGGCAATCACACATGTAAGAGCGATTCAACTCAACATATGAGAAATAATATGGAATATGAGACTAATAGACTCTTAGAAGAAGAACATGTTGACGACCATATTAGAGATTACAGAGTGTTTGATGAAGGGTAATGTTCTCTTGTAAGTTTGTAGTTTTAATACATGTTTTTATATATTTTTGGTTTCTTCTTTGTATTTTTTTTACTTTTGTGATCGTTCTATGTTAATCATATAATAATCTTACTTTTGAAAACTATAGGTAGAGAGGACAATTATAAATGATATTGTTTAGCTTTCGAATGTGGATTATATAATGCTTTTTGAGATGGTTAGGAAGCAGCCGGTAGTAGGGATTCTACAATTAATCACTACACTTATGCGTCACAGACATGTAAGCAACTAATATTATATTTTATTATTTATTTTAAATAAATATCTACCAACTGATTTGTTATTTCTCATTGTGGGGACTTTTCAAGTATTCAAAACATACATTGGATTTAGGTAGGGTGGAAAAGCATGACGTTCTTAGAATGAGTTTTAGTATCGATTAAAATAGAAATGCATACTGGATTACACAAAACAATTGGGGAGAAGAATGGGGAACTAAAGGAGTCACTTACATGCAAATTTGATAGCAATAACAATTCAAAATAATTTGATATTAATTTGTGATATCTTATTTTTATTTTTCTGTTTAGGATAATAAAAAAGACTAACCTCTCTGTGATAGTGAGAAGGCACGTAATAGAAAGTATACAGTAAAAGTATTTTGAGACATATCTATATATGTTACCAAATACAAAATAGAAATAATTACGCAAATAGTTTTATATTATCTTATAGTTATTATAATAGTCTTTTGTAATCCTTCATATGGGGGAGGATGTGGAAAAATCATAAATTTCCTTGTGTAATCATATAATTACAAGATTACCATTGAATTTTTTGAAATTTCTAAAAAAAAAAATAAACAGGAAAAAGTGTTTTCTTCTACAAATTAAATCAATTAACCTATAAAAAATGAGAATTAAAGCTACAAAATAGATGAATTAAATGTACAAAACATGAAAATAAAACCTACAAAACTATATATACATTAAACTTACCTTTAATAGTTTCTTAACCTAAAAAAGTACATAATTAAGCATACAATACCAATACATATTTACATATCTAAGCATAACTTAGCATACAATACCAATGTTTTAAGGCATATGAAAAAGTCACAACAAAAACCTTAAAACCTACAACGCGGCAATTTTAAATTGATAATGCATACATGCTCAAACCAACAAAGCTGGATAAAGTAAGTGACAATACATGCAAGTTCAAACCTACATATCTTAAGAGATAACTTACAACAAAGAAGGATATCTTACAATAATAAACCTACTATAAACTAAAAAAAACTCATAATAAAGGAGAACTAAGTCAACAACAAAGAAATACACAAACATACAAAACAATTGTATTCAATGTTCAACATGACAAAAACTTACAATGAAGTCCATTAAAACCTACGACAAAGATTCTTTAAATCTACAACGCATAAAACAAAAACCTACAAAATAGGAGGAATACGTTGAGAAAGAAGAAACAATAAACCTACAACAAAAGTTAGCCTAATTCTTTTCTAACATCATATTTACAGCTATATGTTGGCCAATCACACAAGTAAAAGTGATTGAGGCCCTTTAAATATAGGCTTGAATTTGAAAAATGAAAGAAGTTTATCAATTCAATACATGAGAAATAATGTAGAATATGAGGCTAATAGACTCTTAGAAGAATAATATGCTAACGACCATATTAGAGATTATAGAGTGTTTGATGAAGCAGAATGTTCTTATTTTCGTAAGTTGCTAATTTAAATATATGTTCTTATATAGTTATGGTTTTTTCTTTCTATTTTCTTTTAGTTTGGGCATCGTTTTGTATTAATCATATAATATAATAACTTTACTTTTGAGAACTATAGGTAGAGAGGACAATAATAAATGATATTGTTATGCTTTTGGATGTGGATGATATGATGCTTCTTGAGATGGTTAGAATACAACCGGTAGTATGGATTCTACCATTAGTCACTACACTTATAGGTCATATACGTGTAAGCAACTAAAGTTATAATTTTATTATTTAATTTAAATAAATATCTACCAACTGATTTTCTATTTTAATTGTGGGGACTTTTCAAGTATTCAAAGAATACATAGAATTTAGGTAGGATAGAAAAGCATGATGTTCTCATAATAGGTTTTGGCATCGATTAAAATGGAAATGCATAATGGGTTATACAAAAGAGTTGGAGATGCAAATTTGATTGTATTAACAACTCAAAATAATTTGATATGAATTTGTGATATCTTCTTTTTGTTTTTCTGTTTAGGAAAAAAAGACTTACCTCTTCGTGATAGTGAGAAGGCACGCAACAGAAACTATACAGTAAAAGTATTTTGAGACATATCTATATGTGTTACCAAATAGAAAATAGAAATAATTACTTAAATAGGTTTATATTATCTTATAATTACTACAATAGTCTTTTGAGATCCTTCATATGGGGAAGATGTAGAAAAGTTATTAATTTCCTTGTGTAATCATATAATTACAAGATTTCCATTGTGTTTTTTAAAAGAAAAATTCAGATAAAAATGTAAGAGGAAAAAGTGTTTTCTTCTACAAATTAAATTGAAATAAACCTCTAAAACATGAGAATAAACCTACAAAACATGAGAATCAAACCTATAAAATAGATGAATTAAATCTTCAAAACATAAGAATTAAACCTACAAAACTAAACATACATTAAGATTGCCTTTAACAGTTTCTTAACATACAAAAGTACATAACTAAGCATACAATACCAATACATATTTTACATAACTAAACATAACTCAGCATACAATACCAATGATTTAAGGCATATAAAAAACTTACAACAAAGACCTTAAAACCTACAACGCGGTAACTTTAAATTGACAACGCACACATGCTCAAACCAACAAAGTTGGATAAAGTAAGTGACAATACATGCAAGCTCAAACCTACATATCTTGGGAGGTAAACCTAAAACAAAGAAAAATATCTTACAACTATAAACCTACAATAAACTAAAAAACAAACCTATAATAAAGGAGACCTAAGTCAACAACGAAGAAATACACAACGTAGAAAATGATTGTATTCAATGTTCAACACGACAAAAACCTACAATGAATTCCACTAAAACCTACAACAAAGATTCTTTAAATCTACCACGTATAAAACAAAAACCCACAAAACAGGACGATTACGTTAGATAAGAAGAAACAATTAACCTACAAAAACATTTGGGCTAATTCTTTTCTAACATCATATTTATAGCAATATGTTGGGAAATCACACATGCAAGAGTGATTGAGGCCCTTTAAATATAGGCTTGAATTCGGAAAATCAAAGAAGTCTATCAATTCAGCACATGAGAAATAATGTGGAATATGGGGCTAATGGAATCTTAGAAGAAGAACATGCTAACGACCATATTAGATATTACAGAGTGTTTGATGAAGCAAAATGTTATTATTCTCGTAAATTGATAAACTAAATATATGTTCTAATAGAATTTTAGTTTCTTCTTTGTATTTTTCTTTACTTTTGTCATCACTTTGTATTGATCATATAATGACTTTGCTTTTGAGAACTATAGGTAAAGAAGACAATGATAAATGATATTGTTCAGCTTTCGGATGTGGATAATATGCTGCTTCTTGAGACGGTTAAAATACAACCAATAGTAGGGATTCTACCATTAGTCACTACACATATGTGTCATAGACATCTAAGCAACTAAAATTATATTTTTATTATTAAACTTTTTAAAAAAACATATCTACCAACCAAAGTTATGTTTTTCTATTTTTAATTGGGAATTTTTAAGTATTTAAAGAATACATCGGATTTAGATAGGATACGAAAGCATTCTGTTTTCATAGTGGGTTATGGCATTGATAAAAATGGAAATACATATTAGATTTTACAAAATAGTTGGGGAGAAGAATGGGGAACTAGAGATTTTGGATATATGCATCGAAACACAAAAAAATATCAAGGTTCAAGGTTCAAGGTTCATAGTACTCTATGTTTTAGTTAAGAAAGACTATTCGAATAAAGAGAAGAAAAAGAAGAAGTAGTAAAGATATTTGAGTGTTTTTTTCTTTCTTTTGTTTGTTACATAATGTTTAAATTGGTTGTGTAAGTGTTTAATTATTTGAGTCAGTAGGTGGTATTTGATATAGTGGTATGTGGTAAGTCTACTAAAGACAAACACACTTGCATATCCAGAAATCGAGTTTTGCTGCCTATATTATGTAGGAACTTGGCTAATAGACCAGTCAGTAATGATCTAATGTTGACAAAAAAAATTATTTGAGTCTTGTTAAGTGTACATACAAATCTATTTTTGTTTAGTTATTTGAGTCTTCCTAAGTTGTATGGATAATCCGTTTCATTGATTACAAACTCAAAACCACATGAATATAGAAAAGATATTAAAACTAAAACGTATAAGCGATTGACTGACCTCATGAAAATGTTTGGTTTCTCAAAAATTTCTGTTTTGCACCCGCAGATTCTTCGTTTGTCCCCAAACAATTTCTTTTATCTAAAAACCAAAGATTTCTTCTTTCACAAGCTTTCATGATCTACTGACCTCTTTCTCATAGATTTTTTGCATACTTTGACTCTAAAACTTGAGTTTGCGAGTGACACGTCCACTGTCAATCGCCTCATAAATAGTTATATCAAACTCAAAAAATCTACGCTGCACACAAGCAGCTCCTTCTTATAACTTTTAAGTACTCTAGGCAATATACAAAATAATCTTTATCTATACTATGTTTCAAGGGAGCCTAAAATATTTTTAGTAAGATATGATTTAAAGAGGCCTTATATTTTTAAAGGATCCAAAATTTAAAAATTAACGAGGTTAAAAAGCAAAATTTTGATATTTTTTCTTAAATTTGGGCCTATTATCTCTCCTTATTGAAATGGAAGTACGTTTAGTGAAGTAGTTATTTTTCCGAGTTAATGTTCATTTATTGCAGTGAAACTTGATTATAACTTATAGTTAATTTTCAAAAAATTTAAAGTCAATATTGCTGACTTAATGTTAATCATAAATAAAACAAATTATAAACCCACTATCTAACAGTTACCAAATGTATAACACACGATCTACTGTTCTCCCTTTTATCATCCCTAAAGTGGAGACGAAGACACACTAACCACTACAATTCCCCATCTTTTTTTTAGTTTCTGACATTTCTCATCTTTTTTCCCTGTTATCTCCAACCAAAAACCTTAACTTCCTTTTTCTGTAAATAGAAGACAACAACCACCATCATAATAGGGATCTTCAACTCTCTCTTAATCTCTTCTCTAAGATTCTGTTTTTCAATTCCAAATAAGTTTTCTCGGTATGAACAGAGAATCACATGAATATATCTTCTTATTTATTTCTTTTTTTTAATTGAAGTTTGTTTCTCCGTATATAAGATGAAGATCGATGGAAACCGGTGGATTAATTCGGGGTCAAAAAATCGGATCCAGGTTTTAAACAACTAGAAAATTAGATGGATTCGTCATGACTGATTATATTTCTGTTTGATTTTGGTTCTTTAAACATAAATTTTCGATCCTAGGGATTTCGAATTATAAATTTTTTTTGGGGTTTCTGATTCCAAGCTTGAACTTGATTTATATTGTTATGAATACATGTATCTCTCCAGTTGTTATGAACACATGTATCTCTGTGATTGTAACTTGATTTATTTGTTTGGTTCTTTTGGTTTGTTATTTAGAGATTTATGATTTTCTGATTTTAGTATCAAATAGTATCAAATATATTTACAGAGTATGATTATGTATTGTGTTTCACTCTTTAACTTGCAGTTCTAAAACTTATGGTAATATTCATAATCACAGTGAAAGTCCAGTCTTCGGCGATCGACATGCAAAAAGATGGAATTGTTTTGAGTGTTTCAGGTCTTAATACTTACATACCTTTGTTCTTTCAGAATTCTGATAATGGAGATGATTCTGAGTTCAGTTAAGGTAAATTTCTGCTATTAATGGGTGCTTTTTCAAGTGGTTTGTTTATGCTCTGATATTACAAATTGAGTCTTTTAGTTTTGTTCTCTGTGTTCATCTAATTATCTCAT
>OVBA01004431.1:0-23539 GCA_900406435.1 Lepidium aucheri | reverse complement strand
ATTTTTGATCCCAAAAAAACTTACTATTGTTATTTTTTTTCCATAGGCTCACCCAAATAATAAACATATGCGTGATGAGTCATTCAAAGATTTTGAAGATCTAAGAATCATTTTTGGATCAAATGTTGCAAGTGGACAGAATGCTGTGGGTTTGGGTGATGCCATTAACGCATTTACCTACCAGACTAGAGACAATGAGGAGACTAATAATTCAAATCTTCTCCATATGATGGATGATGTAGAGGGAATAGCAAACGAAGGAACATTTGACCATGTAATTTTCTCCTCATTAGAGAAAAACGTTGGTGGAAAGCTACCTCAAAGAAAGAAAGCTAGAACTGATGTATCTAGTTCGAACAAGAACTTTGCTGAAGTGAACACACTGAATGAAATTGGTAGTCAAATTTTTGGCATGATACAGAAGAAATGGGAGAAGGAACTTGAAGAAAAAGAAGCAGAGGAAAAAGCTACTAATGTATGGGATGTTATCAAAGAAATTCTAGACTTAGATGAAAATTTGCGTTATGAAGCAATGACTCTTGTTCACAGCTTAGGTATGAAGTCTGGATTCGTGCATATGTCTGTAGCAGAGCGTAATGGATGGATTAAGAGAAACCTTTGTAAACCAAAGGAATGAAGTCAACTGAATTAATATGGCTTAAGGAGGAGTACGAGGAGTTCTTTGCTTGGGAGGTTTTATGTTTAAGTTGGAGTTTATTTTTTGTTACTTTAAGCATAATTTATACTTTTAATCATTAGATATTCTATGGTATATTTATTTGCTTTGTTTTGCATTGTTTTGAGGTTCGTATGAGGGTTATGAAGCATTATTTTTGTTAACATTTTCTTGTTTAATCTTTAGTTTCAATTAGTTTACATAAATTATAATTTATAATTAGTAGACTTAACACCAAAGAGTAAGTTTTGACTTCTTTGTACATTATCGGTAAAGAATCAATTCTGCTTATAAATGCACACAACCTCATCACGAGTCTCTTAAGTAAACTATACGTTCCAAAACTTTGGCGGCACAATGTTAGAGGGAATATTGTAGCGGGAAAATTTTATAAGGCAAACTAATGAATTTCCCATATATATATAGTTAATGGTTCTTTGCCCTTTCTTACACTTTGCAGTCGCCGTTTGTGTACATCATTTCTGTAAGTATTCAACCTTCTCTTTATCTACATGTATGAGCTGTTTTTCTTTTGTTAAATTCTCTAGCTGCTAGGTGTAGCTCATATGCATATATATGTAGCTTTTTGTCGAGGTCTCATTGCATAAGAAAAATGTTTTATATTCATGTGTTTTGAATTACGTCTGAACATATTATTTATAAAGTTACTTTCTGTTTTTTATTGTAATTTTAAATAATTAAAAATTTGTTTCTCTCTTTGATTTTTTCGAACACACACAACACCAAGTTTATTATTATGGAATGATAATTTTGTTTTTTTGTGTAAAGTTATTGTAATGGATCGTATTGTTAGAGAAAGTGAGGAGATACATGCTAGACGGAAAAGGAAAAGGACAAGAGCTTTCGATTCAGACGTTGATGTAATGTTGTTGGTTTTATTAGTCATTGCAAAGATTCGTTGTTTGTTTCTGCCAATACAACGCTAAATTAGAAGGTCAACTACAAGGCTTGGAGATGAATATATACAAGCAACATTGGTCGAAGATCGTGAGCATTTTCGACATCTATATCGTATGTATCCAGAGGCATTCATAAAACTATGCACTATCTTTAGAGTGAAGATGGGTTTAAAAGATACAAGAAATGTTTCCGTTGAAGAAATGCTTGCCACATTTTTGTTCATTGTGGGTCAAAATTCGAGATATATTCAAGCTCAGGATAGATTCAAGAGGTCAAGATTCTCAATAAGTACAAGCTTTAACACAATTCTGAAAGTGTTAAATGCGCTTGCTCCAAGCTATATGGCCAAACCTGGACTTGCAGTGCCAACAAAAATAAAAGATAGTACCCGGTTTTATCCCTATTTTAAGGTATGTAGTTGTTTTTTGGGTATTTTTAAAACGTAACGAATTTTTAACATTTTTTTTATTTTTCTTAGGATTGTGTGGGTGCTATTGATGGAACACATATCCTTGCAACGATAACAGGAAAAGACTCGGCTAGCTACCATAACCGCAAAGGACAATTATCACAAAATATTTTAGCTGCATGTAATTTTGACTTAGAATTTATATATGTTCTTAGCGGATGGAAAGGTTCAGCTCATGATGCAAAAATATTACATGATGCTTTAACACGAAGCGTCAACAAATTAAGTGTTCCCGAAGGTATGTTAATTTAATATGTAATGAAAATGCATTATTCTTCGTTATTACTTTGCATTTTATCACACTAAAATGTTTAATGTATTTGAAAATATAGGAAAATTCTATCTTGTTAATTGTGGATTCGGCAACCGTCGTAATTTTTTAGCTCCATTTCGAAGTACTCGGTATCATCTCCAAGATTTTAGGGGACAGGGAAAAGATCCTGTAAATGAGAACGAGTTGTTCAACCATCGTCATTCCAGCTTGCGAAATGTAATTGAGAGGATTTTTGGTATCTTCAAATCAAGATTTCTCATTTTCAAGTCTGCCCCACCCTTTCCGTATAAGACGCAAGCGGAGTTAGTACTTGCTTGTGTTGTGTTACATAATTATCTTCGTAAAGAATGTCGTTCAGACATGTTTCCTCCTGAAGAAATTGATGTTGAAGAAAGTAACATTGATGATAGAGGTGATGACGAGAGTAATGCAGATGAAGAATTTCATGGTACTCAAGAACAACAAAGAGTACAAGCTAATAATTGGAGAGCAACTATAGCAACAAAAATGTGGACTGATGCTATAAATATGAGATCTTGATGTCGCATTTTTTAATAATTTTCATTTGGTTGAATTTTTTTTTTTAGTTTTGTAATTCTTTTTCCTTCAAATTTGATATAGTTATTTTCGTCAGATGGAATCAACCACAATCACTAACCTCTGCAATTGATTCAACCTCTTTATAGCTTTTATCTCTTTTGATCATTCGTTCAATTTGTTCTGGTCCTACTTTCAGATGCTCAGTTAAGAACGTCACAATCTTATAGTGTTGATCTCAAAAGAACTCCTTACCATTAAAAGACTCTCTTACTAATGCCAAGTTGTTGTTCTCTGGTCCAAATAGTCATCGACTATTAACATATAAGTATCAAGTTTGTAGTTACTCTCAATACTTTGCTTTTGCTTTATATGAAATGAGCCTTTCAACTTAGACCAAGAGAGTCTATGTTACTAGAATCAATATAGCATTTATAGCATTTTGATATACACAGAGATTAAATATCTTTATCGGGCTTGGCTTTCAGTGACAAAATAGATATGGGGGATGTAACAAAAAGAGTGGTGAAAGTAATGTAATCTCAGCCGCCTTGTGAAAAGTCAAACATTTGTATGAATCACTATTTTATTCTCCTTTATAATTGCTTCCTATTTGCTCTCTCTTTTTGTCAAATTTTTTTTTTCTTGGAAACTTCTTCCTCTGCAAGTAAGGAGAGAAAGAAGAAGAAGGAGAAGAAGAGTGTCTTATACGTAACTATTTGATGGGCTCTTTCAATCACCAAAGAGCAATTCCAAAGTTCAAATCATCAACTCCATCACCGCTTCCTTTTTCTCCATCGCATTACTTCTTTATGCCTCCTGGTCTTTCTCCTGCAGATTTTCTCGATTCTCTTCTTCTCTTCAATTCCTCCAACGTATCTATCTATCCTCCTCTTTCTCTCTTTTATCAATTCAAACTATAATATTGTTCTCTTATTTTGACTTCACGCACCATTTGTTCGTTTTCTTGTGATTATGAAGAAGTCAAGGTTCCTCATTTGTTCTTTTTCTCTTCTTCTAAAAAGATAATATGCTGTCTAATTCCATACAACATATCTCTGAAATCTCTGTATTAGCTTCACTAGTAATATACACTGAGATTTATTCAAAGCGCTTCTGATATTCATAGCATTGCCATTATTCTTAACCAATTAACTGTTCATACATGACCAATACTTCACCTACCCTTGTTCTCACGTTTTAGTTTCTCATTCTGTCCTAATAAATCAACAACCATATTTTCCATTGAACCTGAATTCTTTGATCCTGGTGATGACGTAGAGCTCGATCCAATAATTGTCACCGCTGAATTTGACTCTGAAGGCAAAACAACAACAAAAGAATTTCTAATCACCGTGACGATCACCGATTTACGCCGCCGTAACTCCGTCAACACTTCTCCACCTTGTCGGAAATAATCATTCGCGAAGTTCTATTTGTCCGACATAGTTTTTCGAAATTCGTGATTAAAAACAAAGCATTATTTGAATCAAGAATCACATAAAATCATATATGGATTCTCAAAATAATTACCTAAAATCATCTAATTATTTGCTTTAATAAAAAATAAAAAATAAAGTAAATCACGCCAAACACTCTATGACTCTCCTAGAATCTTTCCAAATCTCCCAAAATTCAAATCCTATTAAATTCTTTAAAATTTAGGTTTTAATACACCCCCTAAGAGTCTCATTCAATCTTTAGCATCATGTTTAAAATTTTGTTGAGATGCCATGTTGAAGTTGAAGAAAAAATAAAACAAAAGTCAAAGGAAACGACATGTTCCAAGTATTAACTACTATTTTGAAAGAAAAATAAGACCAAGTAGTTCACATCAAGTAGTGTTTAGTTTGGATAAGGTTGGCATCTATTTTGCTCATACTTCTTCTTCTTCTTCTTCCCATGTGCTTTCCTTTTATTATTATTAATTATTCATACCACGGCACCGTCTAAATGCTTATCCACACTTTTAAAATTATATCAATTTTTATTTTGGAGACTTGTGATTACTAAATCCTCGGCGTTTATAATATTAATAATACGATGTCCGACAAAGAAAACACGGAAATAATACAATACTCCTACTTATTTAGTATAGCCAGTTTTTATGTATTATATCTCACAATAACTTGTTGACTAATTCATTATCTCACACGGAAATAGTACAATACTAACACTTCTTTTCATGTTCTAATTTTTTGAACTATTAACTTTATTCTTCATACTACTCAATACTCGTCTCATCTTTGAGCTTATAATTAATTATATTTAGTCTTTAATCTTTTGTGAAGAAACATGTTTTTCTTATCAGAATAATTCGGAAAAAACATATCTCCCTCCTTTTACTTTTTTTTTTTTTGGTTAAGATTTCATCCCATTTTGTACAGAGCATGTGTTATATATAGTAGTAGTATTAAAATACCATGTGCATAATTGGTTGATATTGCATAACTCTACATATCATATCAAATAATATATTTTACTCTTCGTAAACTTACAGTTGGGAATATATTTTTTGGAAGATAATTTTTTTATCGTTCAACAATTTGATTGATAAAATTTGATATGTGTCAAACAATTTAAATAATAACAATATCACATGAAATAAACAATGTTCATTGAAATGGAACCACACTCTAAAATTTCTTTAATCTTTTTTTGTTGTATTAGAGAAATGTCGACCTCATAAATACCAAAATTATTAGCTCGATTATGTACCACTAGATTTAGAAAAATTGTACAATATACGGTAGATACATAACTTTCTATTATTCCTTCAAAATATAATTTTTTACCAAAAAGAGAAAATGTCTCAGCAAAGATTCAATTACCCGGCATATTTAACTTTAGAAGAAACAGTATAAACACAATAATTTTGATACTTATCATATCATAAATATAGACATATAAAAATTCATCCTTGGAGAAGAAGGAAAAAAAAAGCCAAAAAAAGAAACAAGATAATCCTGAATATAAATCCACAGTCCCACGACTAGCTTCTAATTTTTCTAAAAATAAATAATTAATTATTAAAAAAAAAGACCGCGTCTCAAAGGCTGACTTTGAAATTAGTCTCGTCGGTATAATTCCACACGCCTTTTCTCTCCTCCTCTATCCACTTCCCCTATATATATACTCTCCTCGTATCTTCATCCTCATCAAAAAAAAAAACCCAATTCAAATTTTAAACACTAAAAAAAAATCATAATAGAAATCTACAGAGAGAGAGAAAATGGTTGATATGGATTGGAAGAGGAAGATGGTGTCATCTGATTTACCTAGCTCTCCTAAGCTTTCTTCAAAGCTTAACGTCACTATTCCTTCCCCGTTTAAGGTTGTTACTGTTTCGTCTCCGATCTCTTGTTCCGCACCAGCTGCTTGCTCTGCTTATGAGCTTTACCTTCGTCTCCCTGAGTTAAGGAAACTTTGGTCATCTCGTGATTTTCCTTTGTGGAAATCTGAGCCGATTATTAAACCAGCTCTTCAAGCTTTGGAGATTAGTTTCCGATTGGTTCTAGCTGTTTCTTCTGATACAAGACAGTATATCAATCATCGTGAATGGAACCGACGGTTAGATTCTCTTGTCACGAGACAGATCCAGCTTGTTGCTGCGATCTGTGAGGAAGAGGATGAGGAAGATCAAGTGGAAGCTCCAGTTGGCCATGGAAGGAGTTCTCTCAGTTTGCTTCCACAGTTAGCTACGTGGAGGAGATCAGAGGCTGTAGGGAGGAAGATCTTGGCGACGATCGATAACGAGATGTATCGGTGTAAGTACACGCTCGGACTCGGAGAACAAAATATCACCGGAAAACCTTATCTCCGGTACGATGAGATTTGTCGACCTAACGAGCTTTATAGCCTCAAGGATAATCCCTTCGCGGATCATATCGATAATCAGGAGAATCAAACGTTATATATTCTTCATCAGATTCTCGAATCGTGGATCCATGCCTCTGGAAATCTCTTACAACGAATCGTCTCGAGTATTGAAGAAGAGAAATTCGAGAAAGCATCGAACGATGTGTACTTGCTAGAGAGGATCTGGAAACTTCTAACGGAGATTGAAGATCTTCATATTTTGATGGATCCAGAAGATTTTCTTAAATTGAAGAAACAGTTACAAATCAAATCCGCAGGGAAAAATGACGCGTTCTGTTTTAGATCCAAAGGATTAGTGGAGATGATGAAGATGTCGAAGGATCTAAGGCAAAAAGTACCGGCGGTGCTTGCGGTTGAGGTAGATCCCACCGGAGGACCTAGATTACAAGAGGCGGCGATGAAGCTTTACGGGAGGAAGACAGAGTGCGATAAGATTCATTTGCTTCAGGGGATGCAGGCGGTGGAAGCGGCGGCGAAGAGTTTCTTCTTCGCTTATAGACAGTTAGTGGCGGCGATGATGGGAAGTGCGGAGACAAACGCGACGGCGAGTCAAGAGTCGTGTGACTCGTTGAGTCAGATATTCATGGAGCCGACGTATTTCCCGAGTCTTGACGCGGCAAAGACGTTTCTCGGAGAATTCTGGAGCCATTTGGGATAAAAGCAAAAAACAAATTCTTTCTTTTAAAAAATTATAATTAATACCGCTTTTATTTATATAAAATTAAATTGGTGGTTTGATTAATTAGACGTGTAAGATACTGAAATTTTGGAACATGTGACGATTTATATATGAATACAATTCAATTTATATGATCAACGATATTACTCGCAAACTAACGTAAAATCGCAATCTCAGATTAGGGTATTTTTGTTGGGTGAGAGGTTAGTAGAAAGATGTTAACTTTGGATATTTGATTAGTACCAAGTCTTACTAAAATGAATGGTCAACTAACGAGTAATGACTAATCCTCAACAAATCTATCCTTTGTTAGATGGTAAGAGAAAAAACACAATCACATGTGGTTGTAATACGGAATTATATTATTACATGACAATCAAACAAACCACTATCAACTAAACTAGTCAACTACAAGTGATTTAAGACGGTAATATCAAACGGGCCTATGTGGATTGACGTTGATTAGGAAAGCATATAATGGGCCTATGTGATGGCCCATTAGTAGCTAACGAATGTTTTTCTGTATTTCGTGCCTAGTTCCTTCTTTCTTCTTTCGCTCGCATTAGAAACCCTAAATCTTCAGTCTCGCTGCCTTTTGTCGTTCTCGGTTCCTCAGAATCTTAACAATGGCGGCGGCGAGCGAGCACACCGTCTTACAATTTGTGGCTCCTTCATCGACGGTGTCAACGAATATCTCTGTACTTACGGCGAGGATCCACCCGCTCGTTATCTTTAATGTCTGTGATTGCTTCGTGAGACGTCCTGACTCGGCTGAACGAGTCATCGGAACTCTCCTTGGATCTATCTTACCTGACGGGACCGTTGATATTCGCAATTCATATGCCGTCCCTCACAACGAATCTTCCGATCAGGTTCGGCTTTGATCTCTGATTTCCTCTCGAATTCTTAGTTAGTTAAATCAAATTTTGAGTTTCCTTTGCTTTCTCTTGGAGAATATAGATCTATCTCGTAGCTTAAGAGTATGTTTAGGGTACATGTGTAGATGAATTTAGCTCCCAATACTATTCCTAACTTGTATTTGTTCGTTCCATTATGCTTTTGCAAAGTGAACATATTGTTAGCTTTGTTCTCTGAGAATGTAAACTGTTTGATTTTGATTTGTGGATTGTGTCTTGTGATGCGTTTTGAGGTTATGGTGTCATATATGGATGCAGGTTGCTGTGGATATTGATTATCACCACAATATGTTAGCTTCACACCTTAAGGTGAATCCGAAGGAAATTATTGTCGGCTGGTACTTCTTATTCTCTTAGCTTTACGTAATAAATTTCATATCTTTGTCACAAATTCTTGTAGCTATATCTTTGAAGTGTTAGATACTGCAGTGGTGGTAGGTAATTCTCATTGTCGAATAGCTGATAGAGGTACTTTTATTGATTTTCAGGTATTCAACTGGTGCTGGGGTCAATGGTGGTAGTGCACTGATTCATGACTTCTATGCTAGAGAAGTTCCCAACCCAATTCACCTGACTGTGGACACTGGGTTTACAAATGGTGAGGGTACCATAAAAGTTTTCGTCTCTTCAAACCTTTCACTTGGTGATCGACAACTTGCTGCACAATTTCAAGAGATTCCTGTTGATCTCCGTATGGTTGAGGCTGAGAGAGTCGGATGTGAGTATTCTAACCTCTTTTAATATATCTTTTATATCGAAATGCATTTGTAGTCAACTATTTACTCATAAAGTTCTCATTGTCTGATTTCTGTATGCTTGATACAGTATCCAGAGATTGCTCCGTAATGATTGTTAATTAATGAACTGATTAGATAATCTAGCACTTGGGTCACTACATTTGAGTGAACTATGGCTTTAGCAGTTCAGGATATGACTGATTAAGAAATATCAATTTGATTTGCAGTTGATCTCCTCAAATCAACAGCTGTTGACAAACTCCCAAATGACTTGGAAGGAATGGAGTTAACAATGGAGAGGTTGTTGACTCTAATCAACGATGTCTACAAATATGTTGACAGTGTAGTGGTGAGTTATTATATCCTTCAAATTGAAATAGCATTATCCATCGTAGATTCACTATTGCTGATACAGAGTTTTTAATGGAAATTCCCCAGGAAGGTCAAACATCTCCAGACAATAACATAGGACGATTCATTGCAGATGCAGTATCCTCCCTTCCTAAATTACCCCCACAAGTCTTCGAAAAACTTGTGAACGATAGCCTCCAGGTTAGAAGATCGCCAAACTCAAAAGCCAAAACAAGAAAAAAATCAACTTTACCGAGAAAAGAACTAATGGATGTGATTTCTGTTTTTACAGGACCAATTGCTTCTGTTATACCTATCAAGCATAACAAGGACACAGTTGAGTCTAGCAGAGAAGCTAAACACAGCTGCTCAAATGCTGTGATGAGCTTTGAAGCGCAAGGTTTTGCTATAAATGTGGAATTCTGCTTTTATATTTTTTGCACATGTTTGTGTAAGAATCAGCCTTTTGTTGTAGCTTTCCTAAATTGCATTTTAGAAAGAGACATAAAGGCATAGTTCCATCAGTTGAGTTCTAAACGAGTTTTAGTGTCTGTGTCTAATTCTAAACAAGTAACATAAAATTGTGCTTTTGTTCCAAATTTCGGTTTCACTTTTTAAATATTTTTATCAAATTTTATTGACAAATTCTAGTTTCCGGTTCTCTCAGGTAAACTAGAAAACGTTGTGACATTAATGGATTTTAAATGTTTGTGTGGTGTGAAAAAATTGATTGTGTTAGTTTTTGCTTGGAATAGCAAATGTTAGTGTAGTATACGACTGGTTCACTCTCAAAATGCATAATAAATGAGAATGTATAGTGTATATAAAAAAAAGTGTAGGACGGTGCGTAGATGGGTCAACAATAAAGACATGTGCATGCACTTGTTGTGAATGTGAGTGAACAAGTTGCATACATTGTTCAATGTTCACAGACTAATCTAATAACTTATCCTTCCACTTCACCCACCTTCGACTCTTATGTATGCTTATTGGTCTCCTTTGCCTTTTTTTTTAAATATACATTTTGACGTATTATCATACATTCATAATCATACCTATTAACAAATCTATTAAATTTTGATTCCTTATATAAATTTATTTATAGTACCTGCTAATCTGCTACAGTTGTAGGTCTTATCGGTTCCCTGGTCGGATTTTTCAGTCTTTTTAATTTACAATTTTAATAACTTGTATTTTTTTGGAACGTAAAATAACTAAAATGGAGGAGAAAATATTTTTCGTCAACTCGTTAAATATTTTTATCAACAGTTTTTCTTATCAAAATTTGATTTTGAAAAGTTATCTAGAGTCATATTATAAAATATACCATTTAAAGAGTTTGAATTATAGAGAAAAATATTTTTGGTAAAGTGGTTGAGTGTCAGTGGAGATTTAGAGTAATTTTAAGTATGAGACATTGATATATATATATATATATTATTTTGTTAACGACAATATTAATATTAGGCCTGAATGACCTGCTCATTAGCCAAATTCCTACATAAATCTTGTAAGTGATGAAAATCGATCTCTGGTGATGCATGTGTGTCTGCCTATAGTGGATTTACAAGCAGCCACTAGATTAAAGGCCACTTGCAAGATATATCTAAAAAAATAAATAATTAAATAAAATTTAAAAATATAGAAAGTAGTATGAAATTTTTTCTTAGTTCGAGGTACTTGCCCCACTAAGGCTTTGAATGTTTAGCAGATGGGCTGCAGATTAATTACAGTTTACCCCATCTGCAATTTAAACCTCTAATCACACATTTTATTTGTAATTTTTATACAGTACCAAAATATCAAAATAATAAATTGATCTGTGCAGTCTAAAAAAGCAAGGAAAATATGGACTGCACTTTTCTGGTTCCTGTACGTCCATAATCTGCATCCTTTCGTTTTTTTCTTCAACACTCATTTACTCATTTCTTTAATATTTATTTACTCATTTTTTTAACACTCAATTATATGACACACACCAATTAGTACATATAAGCTTATGATATGCATCTTTTTTTTTTGGTTTATTTATAATTATTGATAGAAAAAATAGAAAAGAATGTTAAAAATTTATAATAGAGAACAAATACAAAATTATTTTTTGTTGGAGCGAAAGTAATCTAACGCTCATAGAATCAAAATTGTTTCTTGATTTTACTATAACATTTTACGATTAATTGATTCTACTTTGTTTCTCTTCTTATTTATTAAAATTACAAAATTGTAAAAAAAATTCTTATAATAAAATAATAATATAAAATATGTTCGTCATGACCTGCATGATCTACATTTTTAAGCTGTATTTTCCATTCGAAACCTAAATTGCTATAAGTTGCTATGTGCATCTGCCAAGTGTTATTTTTGTTTACATTTTTATCTGAATTCAGTTTCAAAAATCGTATTTGTATTATATGATATTATTAAGTGTTTGAGAAATTTTGTCATAGAATCAAATTTTGTTGATTGAGTTGTCAGAAAGAAAATGAATTTGAATTATGGATGAACTTAAAAAAAATACAACACGGAGAAAACACGTTAAATGAAAAAGCACTTTACTCAATGACTAGTGACTAGCTAGAACCATATTAATGGCTCAAAAAACCTAATACGGCCTTAGGATATAAAAAATAATCAAAGCTCAATTAAAGTTTTCAACAAGATCAACCTCACTCATAATTCTAATAAAATTGATTATTGAAAACGCACGTTAATATTATGTGTCTCCAAAAGAACCACAAATTTATGGTCCAGTGATAAATTATTATCAAATTATCTTTATTCTAATTATTACATGGTCCCTAACACCCAAAAAATAAAAGAAAAAAAAAGTTATTACATGCATGGTCCCGTCTTTTACCAAGGTACGTTGCCAATTACAAGCTACACAGAAGAGTGTGTATAAGAGTACTTTAAATACAAAGCTACCGACAAGTCTCCTTTCAGTTTCGTGCTAACACAAAAGACAAAACAAACGATAAGTTACAAAAATTGATATAAATGAAGATCAGTTTTTACAGCCATATATAATTATTTATCCTAGATATAGGCATATATATAGCTCTTTTGATGATTAGGTGTTTATTAAAAAATCCTATTATATAAAGTTGGATCTCAAAGTTACTCATTAACAAGATGATTCAATGTGTCAAAATTCAACGATCTGAAATTTTTCAGTATTTTTTTATTTTTTTAAAAAAGGATAAAACAGAAATAGTTTTTTTCAATAATTAGCTTTATCACAAAATAATTATCTTTGATCATAATCCCAACCGAATATTTTTATATAAATATTTCCTAAATAACTATGTATACATGATCCCAATCAAAAAGATTTTATATTCATAATTTTAATCTAAAAGAGAAATGTGAATATCAATTGTTATATATACATAAACACATAGATAAATTTTTCAATTCTCTGAGACTTTTCAAGCTATCTTTAACATAATTATTTATCTCATGTTTCCATCCAACGCAATCAATGCAAACAACTAAAAAAGGTAAACACTTTAAGTTTAATGTATTATTATTTTATTATAATTTATTTTAATATTATTAACATGAATATTATCATCCGATTATATAAAATAAGGTTTTACAATTACTCAGCAAGATGATGATTCCACGTCTCAAAATCAACGATCAGAAATTTATCTGTATTAGTCTATTTTTAAAAAATAGATAAAATAAATCTTTTAATGTTTTTTTGATATTTAGCTTATTTTAATCTAATAGTAATTCCTAACCTAAAAAGAAATCATAATAAAAAAGGAAATCAAGAATACTAATTGTTAAAAAAGTAATTATAAAAAAGTAATTTTCATTACTAATCTTATTATATAAAAATAATATTGAAAAAAGTCGAACAAACCTCCAACTTACCAAAACAGGTAGATTAAACCATGAACTCTCGAACCTCAAAAATAAACATCGAATTTTTTATTGACTGCCAAATAAACCCTCAATTTTTTATTGACCATGTCATTTAACCCCATTGTTAAATGACCTAACGGAAGTGATTAACTCTGTTAATTCTTCACGTTAATTTTTATAACTGGTCTTCTTCATGGAAGATAAAAACTTTTTCTCTAATTCACAGAGATTTTCAAGACAAAATAAATGATTTTTTCTCGAATTTCACAAACATAAAAACAAATTTGAACCAAAAGTAATTCTCTCTAAAACTAAAGTTCTAATTCTCAACTTTCTCTATTTTCTTATAATTTATCTCATATTACTCCCAAATTACAGATTAGTCTCCATTTGTTTAGTGGAAATATAAACATCGTTGAACTCTCTTCAAAGTGGTAGAGGAAACCACATCTCTTATAGCCATGATTTATTCATTAATTGCTCATCTAACTTCAATATGTTCGGTTTGGTTTGTTGATGTTCTTCTTAAAAGCAGTTTACATAAAAACCTAGAGTTTGAGATCGTGTAATTGTGTGTTGAAGTTTTGATTCTTCTTCCTCTTCACTTATGGCGTGTCGAACTAGTTAGCTCAACATCTGTACTGCAATTGAAAAACAATATTACAAAAGAGTTTACCAAAACTCAACCAATTCACTAAATTGGTTAAGATTGGAGACACCTCAAAATTGAAGTCCTAATTCTCAAATTTCTCTCTTTTCTTCTAATTGATCTCTTTGAGAAATTAGGGTTCATTCTCTTAAAAATCAGATAAATTTGGGGTTAAATCTCCATATCTTTTCAAATAAAACAGTATGTTTAGGTTAACAGAAAATCAGTAACGAAGTTAATCACTTGGTTAAGTTATATAACGACGGGGTAAAATGACATGGTCAATAACAAATTGAGAATGTATTTGGTGGTCACGAAAAATTTGATGTTTATTTTAGGAGGTTCGAGAGTTCATGGTTTAATCTACCCATTTTGGTAAGTTGGAGGTTTGTTTGACTTTTTTTTCCAAATAATATTATATTAAAATAATTTATAAAAACAGAAAATAAATCTTATTACATAAAATAAGGTTTCAAAATTACTCATTAACAGAATGATTTCATGTATCAAAATCAAATGATCATATATTTTTCTGTATTTATCTATTTAAATAAAAAATATATTTTAAATAGTTTTTTCAATTTTTAGCTTATACTAATTTAAAAAGAACTAACCTAAACAGTAATCTTAATCAACAAAGAAATTTGAGAATATTTATTATTAAAAAATTAAATCTAAAAAGATAATTTTCATTTCTAATCTTATTATATATAAAATATTATATTAATAGTTTTTTATAAAAAACGAAAATATATCCTATTATATAAAGTTGAGTTTCAAAAGTTAGTAGTCAACGAGATTGTTTCAGATGTATAAGCCAATAATCAAAAATTTTCCGTATTTATATTTTATTAAATAAAAGATAAATTCAATTTCTAATCCTATTATATAATAATGTGTCTCAAAAGTTAGTAACCAACGAGATTGTTCCACATATCAAATCCAACAATAAAAAGTTATTATGTATTTATATTTTATTAAATAAATGATAAAATCAAATCATAATTCTATTATATAAAGTTGGGTTTTAAAAGTTAGTAATCAACAAGATTGTTCCATTTGTCAAATCCAACGATCAAAAGTTATTTTATATTTATATTTTATTAAATAAAAGTAAAATTTTTGATTTATGGTATGTTTTTGTCTATGGAATAATTTAAAATAATTTTTAAAACTAAAAGAAATTACAATCATTTATTGGTCTAAACTAAGATATACAAGTTTAACTTATAATATTTTTGAAAAACATATAATTTTCTGAAATATAGTTTTAATTATCATATATATTAAGTTTTTTGGATAAAAAAAATAACTCGTGCATCACACGAGTCCATATCTAATCAAATATATTTTACAATAAAATAATTGTTATGCATGTCAAAATGGTTGAATGTCACTTCTGCTATCTTCTCTAAGCAAATTCAATTTCATGAATTACGATTGACCCATGTGATATTGTTAAGAGATCTAAATATTTAGGAATAGATCTAAACCTTGTGAGTTCAAATTTCACCAAAAATTATACCATATATGTCACAATCAATCCCTTCTATTGTTGTAGTAGAATCAATTTGTGTTTAGATTTATCTTTATATCTAATTATGTGCATCAATCGAAGTTATATAAATACGTAAAACAATCATGTCAGCTGTTTTGAACATATACTATATGGGTTTTTATTAATATCATTGGAGAAAAACATATCTTATTATATAAAGTAAGGTTTCTCAAAGTTAGTAATTAATAGGATTTTTCCACGTGTCAAATCCAACGATCAGAATATTTTTGCTAATATATTCAAAACAATTAAAAAAAGATAATCATATGTTTATCACAAATATTTGTTTCTTATTTGAAATCCTATTATATGAAGGAACTGAATCCTAACATTAAAAAAAATGGTAAATAATTAACTATATCCTAATTTTAAAATTTTGTTATTAATATTTTATAAAATAAAACGAATTCAATAAAAAAATAGAAAAAATAGAATACAATATTTGGTTTTGTATTATACAATTATCCACATTAGTTTAGCAAAAAATTAACTATATCCTAATCTTAAAATTCTGTTATTAATATTTTATTTTATAAAAAAATTGAATTCAATAAAAAATATTGAAAAAATCAAATTCAATATTTGGTTTTCGTATAATACAATTATCCACATTAGTTTAGCAAAAAATTAACTATATCCTAATCTTAAAATTCTGTTATTAATATTTTATTTTATAAAAAAATTGAATTCAATAAAAAATATTGAAAAAATCAAATTCAATATTTGGTTTTCGTATAATACAATTATCCACATTAGTTTAGCAAATAATTAACTATATCCTAATCTTAAAATTCTGTTATTAATATTTTATTTTAGAAAAAAATTGAATTCAACAAAAAATATAGAAAAAATAGAATTCAATATTTGGTTTTTGTATAATACAATTATATACATTAGTTTAGCAAAAAATTAACTATGTCCTAATATTAAAATTCTGTTATTAATATTTTATTTTATAAAAAAAATGATTTCAACAAAAAACTAGAAAAAATTGAATTCAATATTTGGTTTTTGTATAATACAATTATCCATATTAGTTTAGCAAATAATTAATTATATCCTAATCTTAAAATTCTGTTATTTATATTTTATTTTATAAAAAAAAATCGAATTCAATTAAAAATAGAAAAACTTGAATTCAATATATGGTTTTTTGTATAATACAATTATCCACATTAGTTTAGTCTTTAAGATAGAATCTTATTATATAAAGAAAACTTTGTCTAAGTTAGTAATTAACAGGATACTTCCACGTGTCAGATCTAATGATCTGAAATTCTCCTAAATTTATTTATTTTTTAAAAGCTAGATAAAAATTCTTAAAATAGATTTCTTTAATATTTAGCTTTTCAAATCTAAAAAGAATTCCTAACCTAAAAAGAAATCTTAATCTAAAAAGAAATCAAGAATATTAATTGTTAAAAAATTAATTTTTAATATAAAGTAGTTTTCATTATTAATCTTATTATATAAAAAAATATAATATTAAAACTTATTTATAAAAACGGATATATATATATATATTTATTATATTTTGAATCATATTTATCTATCATGAAAGCTTAATCTAATAATTCTTAAAAAATTAATTCTAACAAAAATTAATTTTCATTATAAAGAAAAATATTATATTAAAACTTATTGATAAAAGAACGAAAATTATATATATATACATGTATATATATATTATATTTTGAATAATATATATTTATAAATAAATCATAATCTAATAAGGTATATATTTCTTATCATAATCGTAACAGAAGATAATTATCTAAATGTTTTTTTGTATACATAAACATAAATTCAAAGGATTTTTGTATACATAATCCTAAGATAAAATGGAATTATGAATATTAATTGTTATATATACATAAACACATATTTTCAATACTTTTCACATTTTCAAGCTTTCTCCAATTTAATTTATTTATTTTTGTTTACATCGAGAGCAATCAAGACAAACAAATAAAAAGGGTAAAATTTTAAATTTAATAAGTTATTATTTTATTTTACTATTATTAACTTGAAATCTTATCATCTTATATAAAATAGAGTTTCAGAAGTTAGTAATAAACTTATTCTTCCACGTGTCGAATTCAACCATCCAAAATTGTGGAATATCATATTATACAAAGTTGAGTTTCAAAAGTTAGTAGTCAACGAGATTTTTCTACATGTCGAATCTTATTATAACCTATTATATTAAGTTGGATTTCAAAAGTTAGTAAGTAAAGAGATTTTCCACGTGTGAGATATTATTATTAAGTTGGATTTCAAAATTTATAAACGTATTGATTTCTAAGATATTATTCAAAATATATATTAAGCATTATTTAATTAAAATGCACGGGTCCATATCTAGTGGTATTATATTAGGTAGTTACTAGAGGGTTGAATTCTTAAATTTGTGACCAATATATAGGTTTGGGTTCGATGCATTAAGATGACATAATGGGTTTGGATATTAAAGATTATTATTATATAAACTAATGATAAACAAAAAGAATAATAATTTTAATCCGCCGTCAACCTAAAAGATGCAGCCGGAATGTTAGGTGAATACGTCGTACACTGCCATTGTTTACACTAACAATCATGTTGACATACTTCGGCAATTAGATAGCACCATTTATTTATCGGGACAATATTTTTCTTTTCAAAAATTAGATGGCCAAATTTAATTTATAAAAAAATTTGACTTATTGTGATAATTAGATTTTGACTATGAATATTAGTAATAATTTGTGACGTTTTCTATACAATTTGGTTACAAATTTTGTTTGTTAAGAATCGTTGTGACTCTATTCTATAACATTCTATAATAAATTATTATTAGATTTATTCGTCACAAGTACATTGTAATGTTTTTGTTACTAATATGCATTTGTGACGAAATATGTGTTATTGTCACAAAATATTACGTATCAATACAAATTTTTTCTTGTAATGATAATTCAAACTCTAATATTACTTGGTAATGATTATCTTGACTCGAATTATGGTAATATATTTTATTTATAAAATAGATATTTAACCACTTAATTAAAATAGTTAGATAAATAATTCATAAATCATAAATTTTCAACAGTTGCATTTCTCATCAAAAAAATTGTTAGAATATAATATTTTTCTTGTAGTTATCTAGACTGGCATATCCAATTTTTTGTTTTGTTTTACTCGAAAACTTTCCAAATGATCACATATACTAGTATTGCTTCGCAAACATACTGAACTACGAAGTTTTGATGGGATCCGGGGTTAGAACTAATATGTCTGCACTCGTAAATCTAGTTAATTTAAATGATATTTTAACATATATACATCTATCTTTCCAACATTTTATTCGTTATTGCATGGAGTCTAAAGATCAATCATGAAAACGCCCATATCAAATAATTTCTACAGAGTAAAGATAAGAATAATAATAATTTCACGACGACAATTGGAAGAATTTATGAGGCTGATGAATGAATATAGATCGAAAAACGGTATTTGGAATAAGGAAAAGGATATTTTAAAATTGAAGCTGTATATCTGATCTGATGGAGGAAGAAGAATATGATGAATGTGACGAACAATGCCTTGATTCAAAGTATATTGCATGCATTTAGTTTACGGTTCATGAACCAACCTTTTTGGATTATTATGTGTACATGCTTCTTTTTCATTATTATACAAGTTAATAGTATTTGTACCAACGAGAGTCTTGTCAAATGTTTGACTTATGTTCTGTGATAATATTTTTAAATATATTATACGAAAATCATGAAATTCCTTTTGTTTTTTTTTATCAAAATATATGATTTTTTGTCCGCATAATATTGTCTCATTTCAAATATCATTCCAAATCCGATCGTGTGTGGATGCCATTTACAAATGGAGTGCAACGGCGTATCAATTCTTTTTATTCAATATTAGGATACAATAGACTGGCCAATTAGCAAACTTTTTATATAATGTAGAAAATAAGATTCGATTTCTGAATATATGATGATATCTGTTTTTAATGGACTTACGACTTTCCTACTAAACCAATGTCACTTCACAACATATCAAGTTTATTAGTTTTAAAAGCATATTTTTGTCAACATTTGATTACAACTGATCGACTCATTAGCTAAGTTCTTATATAATGTAGGTAGTAGAACTTGATATCTAGATATTCAAGTGCGTCTGTCTTTTAGTGGATTTACCATTTGCCACTAAACTAAAGGCCACATATTTTTTAAAAAAAAAAACATTTTAAGAAACAAATAAAAACATAATCCTATTTAGTTTATTACTACGGTATAATGTAAATCATTAATTGTAGTTCGTGTAACTAGTAATGCACTAATTAACCCAATTAATGATGGAAGATTTGGTATGAATTCCGTCGAGAGTTATATATTGATTTTTGACAAATAGCTCAAAAAAATTCGATGGTCATCACTTCAATAGGATTTTTTATTTGGTAGTGATCTCTAGTTCTGTTTTAAATACCATTCTTTGCACGTTTTGTGGTTAATATTAAGAATCTGCATAATTATTTTAACATAAAAGTCAGAATAACAGAAAATGCATTGGCTTTTTGCCTGAAATTAATAAACTCAATCTGGTCCATCAGAAGAGTATACAGCACCGGACAGTAGTGATGACGAGACAAATCGAAAAAGTCTCTGTTTAGATAATATTTTGTTGGACAAAAGTAATAAGTTCAAAGCATTAGAACAAAACATCATTTCTTTGCTTTCGTGTTTATGAATTATATGTAATGAAATACTTTATCGAAAATAGGATAGTTAAATATTCCTTGATTTTTTACCACTTCATCATAAATAAAAAAGAAAGATAACTACTATGTAGGTACATAGTTAACAATCTGACATATGTAGAAAATTTTATAACATTACGAGTCAAAAAAAATAGCTCTATAATTAAGAAACTTAGAAATCAAAAGATAATATAAAAAAAATGGAAAATATTGATAAATCTTGCATTATATTTTGCTTAAGGTAAAAAAGATGGTTACTCTACTAAATATCCTATTATCTTTGACATATCTGCACAATCAGTTATGAAAATCATTACTGTGAATTAAAAATAAATTAAACTGGACATCGTATATAACAGAGTTTCAACTTCAGGATAAAGAGAAGAAAGGCTATTGCAAATTCTTCATATTCCGATACTAAAGCTTCCTACACCATTAATAAAACAAGATCAACCCAAACATAAGAAGCATTCGAAGTTTTTCTATTTCCATGATCCATGATTTTAAAAATAATCCTTTAGCATTTACTAATTGCAACACTAATTGGTTTTATAGTTTCATAAAATAATTACTCAACAGTGATATCTAGTGGTCTAAACCATAATTTATTTGGATCAAGAATTCAAGATATTTGTCAAATAAATTCACAAAAGAAATCTAGATCCAAATTATTGATATAGGACAAAAATTTGCATGTTTAATGCTTGTCAATATGTTAAAGGTTGTCATTTATAGTCGACAAACATTGAATTGATCTTATAATGAATCATCAAATCATATATTTATGGTTAGATATGTATTGTAGTAGTGAATAAGTTGTAGATTATCTTAGATTTCTGTGAATAGCTAAGATTCATTTTGAATTGGATTGATGTGGCCAATATATGAAAATGTGGATATCAAAAATACATCATTTAATGGGGTTTGATGTGATGAGAGAAAGAAAAACAAATAAGTTCTCTAATTGGAAAGAACATTTTCTTTTTGGCCACCTATTGAAAAGAGCTTTTAGTATTTAAAACACTAAATAAATAAAGTCTTTTATTTTTATTTTTTATAAAGAAAAAGTCTTTAGAAAATAGCTTTGATTAAGAATAATAATATATAGTTAGAAAGAGGCACCCTTCGAAATTGATGAATAGCCAAAGTGTGTGCCTTTTCTGATTTATTATTATGTGCCAACAAATATTGTCAAAATCTTACACAAACCATTCCTAATTTTTTTTCTTTCCAAAATTCAATTCCAAGTAATCAATCATATATGAATTCGTATGCTAAAGTTTGAGATTTGAAAATTTTGATTTTGTATTAAAAATTGTTTAACAAAAAGAAATAAAAATAGCCATTTTTATGTAATAAAAGTATATATAGCCCAAAATTTTTCTTGATTTTGATCAAAGATATTTGATTGATTTGTTATAAGTAAATCAAAATAGAACGTCATTTGATGGTCCACTCTTATAGTTTTGTGTGCTTATCTGCTATAAAAGATTTTAATAAAGCTTGATCCTATCGGTTTGGTCCAACCTTCATTTATGTATTGGCTACTGTTTTGGACTCAACAAAATATCTGAGAATATCACGTATCAAGTGTCCATTGTATTAAGTCCCAATTATCTTGACTTGGAGATAACCTAGACTTAAATGTTGATATACACCAACTTGTTATAAGTTGATGTATAACCAAAATATGAACTTTTGATCGATGCTATTTGTTCAATAAACTAAATAAAACACTAACATTAATATGATGAAAACTGTCAGAAGTATATGGATCGGAAAGTTCTCATGTCTGCCTGGTTCTAAACTGTCAATATGGTTCGGGTGTATATCCACTTGTTATTATCTATTTTACTTAAATTTAAAACGATAAATTTGTAGAGCATATGCTAGTTTGATTACAAAATGTAATACAAAATACATTCCACGTATAAAAAATAAATGCTTTGCCTGATCTGTCATACACGTGTTAGATCTAAAAATTTCGCTTTGAAATAGGATCCCTAATTTATATATATAGCGATAAAGAAATTGATTAAATTTTTCTGTTACTTCGTACAACTAAATTATATATTTATCAACAACTAATTTCCTTTATATCCATAATTCAAGAGAATTTTTAGTTTTTCCAAAGGACAATCTATGATATATTATTTTGGTAAAGTAAGCGAGTTATATATATCTTTTATATAATAAAAACATAACATTAACCTAATTACCGTATTATATTGTCAGTTTTAGATTAGGTTGTATTGTTACTAGAAAATATTATCACATAATATTTCTCACACAATTATATTTTGATAAGATTCTATAACTAATTAATTTATTATTATTATCTAGATTAAATATTATTAATTAATTAATTATATTCTGATTATTATTATTACATCTCGCCTACTTTGATATTATCTTTAAATTATTCTATAAATTTTAATCTCTTAAATAATTATATTCCTAATCTTAATCGATATCTATTAAAAACAATCCTCCTAATCCTAATTGGAAAACTATAAACAAGATCTATTTAAGACTCACCATAAGACAGTAATCACAATTCTCAAACGATTCAATATAATAAACATTTTAAATCTTTTGATTTCTTTTGATCGGTCAACTTGTTTAAATTCATTAATTTGTCTTTTTGTTTAGATAAAATTATTTTTAAAAACTATTTCTTTTGATTCGATTCAATAAAAACATATAATTAGAAAAGAAAATTTAATCATTTTCGTTGGTTTTAAAAAAATCTCTAACCAATTAAGATTGATTTTGTTTGTTAAAAATAAACTTTTAACCAATGAAAATTTGATTTTTGTTGGTTTAGAAAGACTAATTAAAATTTGATTTTTGCTGGTTCTAAAAAAAATCTTTAACAAATTAAGATATGATTTTCATTAGTTTTTTTAAAATAAGTCTTTTATTGAGATTTTGATAAGAACTTTAATACGATTTTGTTTGTTTTAACAAATAAGTTTTTTTGGATTTTAATAAAAAAATTTATTTAAATATTATTGGTTAACGTAATAAAAAACAACAAAAATGTTGTATTGAGAGCGTTAACAGATTCATATATTTTATAATAAAAATATATTTGTTATATAGATATATATAAGACATAAAAACAGAAAATCTATAATCTCAATATAAATATGCAAGAAATAAATCAATTTTTCAGAAAAACATTACTTATATATAGAAGATATATATATATAAATATATTTTTTAATTATAAGATAACAAAACGAAATAACTAATGCTAT